>JAAGWO010000551.1:0-35735 GCA_013266205.1 Fusarium decemcellulare
TCAGTGGTGGGGGCTCCTGAACCGGGGGGATTGGGGGGGTCACGTCACTTTCATCAGCTGGAGCCCGCACTCCCGTTTATTGCATTGACTCTGATGATCCCAAGCTGCGCCAAAGCTCCCCCAGGCCTGAACAACCCTCCTTTGCGCTCAAGGCCGCACAATCAGAGTGCTTACCTTGTCACCTAGAGATGCGCGCGACTCGTGCTTCTTGAATAGCATGAAGGCCGTCTTGCCGGGTAACCCGCGCTCGAGGCTCCAAGGGCTGGCCTCGGGTTACTGGGACTCACGACATATCAACGTAAGTAGCCGGCATTCTCCTGAGCTCCGGACTCGACTGATGAGAGGAACCCGCGACAGGCATACATCACCGGCAGCGCTTTCGCGATTCTCGAAGGGTCGCGAGGGATTCTACAAACAGTTTATGATGACGGCGAGCAGCCCCTAGAGGCCATCGCCTTCGACGAAGCCACGGGCAAGATCGCGACGTGCACATCGACCGACGTCCGAGTCTACAAGCCATTTGGGTCGCACGAAGATGCCTTGAAGGTTCCAATCCCCGACACGTAGATGGATCGCATGGATGGATCAGCTCACAGCTTGGTAGTGGGCCTTGGAATCGACCTTCAACATCCCGTATCCGAACGCCGACGACGACGACGCACCGTGTACTTTGTCCTGGGGGAGCTCCGAGGAGCTCCTAGTGGGCACGTACTATCTCTCCCTTTTCAACACAAAGGACGAGCCCAAGTGTCTATGGCAGAAGAAGCTTCCCAGCCTCGTCAAATACGCCACACTTGCATACGACTCGGGATACATAGCCTCGACCGGCTATCACGACCACCTGGTCAAGGTCTGTCGCCGACTTAACTACGGCGCCGACGAAGTTCGATTCGACCTCACATATCTTCGACATCCTAACATTGTGACCGCTGTCAGGTGGCGCAGGCCGTTCCATCTGGAGCAGGCCGCCGACAATGTCCTATATACTATCTGTCTCGATAAATGTGTTCGCATATGGACACCGACCGACACGCCAGACGGGAAGCATTGGCAGCTCTGGGGTCAGGTTGACGTTTGTGCGCCGTCAAGAGAGGACCCGTACCCTCTGGACATGAGATTTGCCTTGATCCTCGACGGACGGGACTTTACGGCGAGTGTCGAACAAGCTGTCCAAGCTCGCATGTCGGACGACACAAGCACCGATGACCCTGTGGCACTCGATCACCTGGTCGCCATTGCGAACAAAAACCCCGAGATCTGCATAGCTCTTGACGGGAAAGGAACTATGTCAGCATGGGCACTCGAGAATGTTGGGAGCAGTACCGCTCACGCTCCAACCCTATTCAAGGTCGCGCAAGTCAAGGACTCGCATTTTGAGCTCATCGGCAACTTTCTAGCATCCCAAGACACGCCTCATACCGAGATACACACATACTGTGATAAGAAGACTGGCAAGGTTCACTTCCTGTTGCACGCCTTCGACGGAAGGATTGGCGTATTCACTGGAAATGTTGCCGACTTGTTCGATCCTACTACTAATGATCGACGCCTATCATTGCATAGCATCTGGTCTGGACACTCTAGATCTATCACCAAAATCGTCCGTAACTTCAGTGGGCGGGCTATCGTTTCGCGGACACGAGAAAGTGAAAGTATTGTATGGAAACATCTGCTTAACCGACACGAGAACCCGGGCTTGAGCTTGACTCGAGGGAGCGTCATTCCGGAGAAGGAGCACATACATCGGATATGTGTATTGAGGAAGGGCCGTTTTGTCATCTTCCTTCTTCACGATACTGTTACGCTCTGGGACTGTCGAACGAGTCGAGCTACTTCCCTCGCTAAATGTTCCTACAAAGTGTCTGGAAAGCCGCTCTGTCTCATCATCCTACCTCGATCAGATGTCAAGGAATATACCGTTGCTCACATTGCGACAGTAACGTCAGAGAGACAGGGTATTGTGTGGGAAGTTCACCTGCCTCGCTATTTCGATGATCCAAAGGCAAAAGCTGGTGCAAGCATTGAAGAGTTCTGCCGCTTTGAGTTGAAAGACGTGGAAAATCTGGCATACGTTCTCCCAGTCGACCCTGCAGGCTCAGCTCCAATCGTATCGGGCTTCTTGGATATCTTTGCTCGAGATGTCGCCATCTCTTACACTCACTCTGGCCGAGTGGATTTCTGGACAGCACGGGTTGACACTGAACAGCGGAGCGTTGGATGGTTGTCTACCTGCACTACAGAAACTGGCTTGTCCGAGCCAGCTTTGGTTAGTGGAAGTACGCTGAAAAAGGCATCCTTGGTAAACAAGTCCAGATCGCAGCTCACGATCTGGGATATTGGCAGTTCTCGTCTCGAATACGAGAACGATTTTGAGGAGCACCAAACCATTCAGGATCTTGATTGGACTTCGACACCCGATGCCCAATCTATCCTGGCCGTTGGCTTTCCCTACCGCGTTATTCTCCTCTCACAAATGCGATTTGACTATCTGAACAAGGGCCCAGCTTGGGCACAGATCCGGGAAATCAGCATTCGCGAGCTCACTCCGCATCCGATCGGTGACTCGACCTGGCTGGGTGATGGCCATCTGGTCATTGGTGCTGGGAATCAGATGTTCGTGCAGGACAGGCATGTGGGCGTGTCCGACTCTCTCAAAGCAGATCTTCGCTTGCCGCCACGAAAGGATGGCAACTTGGATTTGTTTCAAGTCGTCCAGCGATTCAACGGCCCTCTGCCCGTCTTCCACCCCCAGTTTCTCAGCCAGTGTATTCTATCCGGGAAGACTACACTCGTGCGACGCATCCTAGTGGCTATGCACAAGATTTTGAAGTACTACATTGACGGCGAGGCTCTGGACGACTACTTGGGCATGGACCTGAGCGAATTCTACATCCCTGAGGTAAGTGCAACTATTGAACTGAGATTAACGTCTGAACCGCAATTGCTCATGCTGTGAACTAGCCAACTCATACACAGGCTGTTGATAAATCTGCCGGTGCTTATCTGAATGGCAACCACAGAGACGTTGATGAAGATGATGATATCTTCACGGAGCAAACTGCAGTTTCGATCAACGAGAAGTTGGTAAAGATTGGTGTCCCGCAGTTATCTGGCCACGAGCAGATCCAGCTTGCCGATATCATTGAATGCGTTGCCCTTGTGGAGCGGCATCGTCGCTCAATGGATGAGAATGGTGCTCGATTCATGCTCTTTTTCCGTCAACACGCGCTCCGCAAAGGACGGACCAACGAAATGCATCTCTCTTGGCGTGAGATTAACTGGGCCTTTCACTCAAATAGCCAGGACATTCTGGTCGACTTCGTCACGCGACAAAATCATGGGAGTATGCTTTGGGAACATGCTCGCGAGAGCGGCCTCTTCATGTGGTTGACTGACCCTACTGCATTGGTAATTTCCCCTTTGTTGATACCGGGCAGTCGATCATGATGCTAATCCGTCGCAGAAAGCTCAGTTCGAAAAGATTGCCCGAAATGAATACACAAAGAACGAATTGAAGAATCCAGTTGACTGCAGTCTGTACTACCTCGCACTCCACAAGAAGACAGTACTCCAGGGCTTGTGGCGAATGGCAAGCTGGAACAGAGAACAAGCGGCAACCCAACGCCTGTTGTCAAATAACTTTGAAGACCCTAAATGGAAGACGGCAGCCCTCAAGAATGCGTACGCGTTGCTCAGTCGACGGCGATTTGGTAAGGCACTTGGAAAGACGAGGATCAAAGCAAATACTAACACGGAGTCTGCAGAATATGCTGCAGCATTCTTCCTTTTGGCAGATCACCTGAACGATGCTGTTGAAGTTTGTCTGAACCAACTCAAGGACATGCAGCTGGCTATTGCGATCGCAAGAGTTTATGAAGGCGACGACGGACCAGTCTTGCGACGTCTGCTTCATGATGTTGTACTTCCTCTGGCAGCTCAGGAGGGCAATCGTTGGCTGGCGTCCTGGGCATTCTGGATGCTTGGCCGCAAAGACATGGCTGTGCGAGCCCTGATTGTACGTCTCCCCTTGATACGAAAGCACATGGAACCACAAAAACTGACACTACTGGTAGACTCCTGTCTATACCCTTCTAGAAACACCTTCTTCGCCCGACATGAAATCGCGGCTATTCCTCACGGATGACCCTGCACTGGTGGTGCTCTACTCGCACTTGCGTCACCAAACCCTGCAGACATTGAGAGGAGCTTCCAAGATCACCCCAAAAGTGGAGTGGGAGTTTGTGTTGCACAGTGCCAAGCTATATGACCGGATGGGATGCGATCTTCTTGGATTGGACATAGGTACGTGATAAGAGAAGGCAGTATCGAGATGAAGTATGCTGACAGGGTAACAGTACGAAACTGGGAATTCCAGCTGGCGCCTGTGGCCACTGGCCTCGGCGGCGAAGTCAATCCGCTCAAGTTGCTACGGCGGAGAAGCTCCCTGGTCGTTGCGGACTTGCCATCACCTACTCTTAAGTTTGACTCACATCGCGAGAGCAAGAAAGCTGTCAAACCTCCACCGACGACGTTTGAGGAGCCAGATGCAAGCTCTCTCTTGGATAATTTTGGGTTCTGAAGCGGTTCAACTTCTACAATCATGTATTAGAGTAATGGTTGGTACATACCGCGCGGTTATCATTGTGTAGTAGCTCGACGGGATGGGAAATGCCACTGTTCAGTGGTAGAATGGGTTTTGGTCAACCGGAGTTTTGGGCGGTGAGGCGGTCAAGTCAACAACATTGTGTAGTCTCGTGGTGTATGTATTCGGAATTAGCATAGCCTGAGATGCTGTCTACTGCTCTGGGAAACGAGTAATTGGGACTACAGTATTATTGTGGAGTTGTACCTGGATATACTATAACACGCTTCAAGGAACATATCTTGTTGTATTAACTTTTACTGTGCTGCCTTGATCAACCTTTTGGTATTGGAATAGGGCAAAAACAAAGACTCGACGCTTCAAGGAACTTGAACTCTTAGTTGGTCACATTCACCTATGAATTGACTCTTGACTCACGTCCACTGAGACGCTCATACTGCCTGCGCTATTTGCGCTCTGATGTACCTTGTTTACGAGTTTGCTACCCGATAGCAGATGACTGGTTTGATAATTTCCGGATCAAGTGGAGGTGATCTCCCCCAGCCTCGGAATGTGGGGTTGCCTGTTCGGGAGGCCTGATGATGTAATCAGCCCCATCCAATGTCTTATCGCGACTCGGTAACTATGACCGTCGTCCATCACGGCATCGGCCTCCGCGTTTCTTCCTCGGCCGTAATTCACCGCAAATATGGCGACGCGGGTGGTTCCTGGGCGTAGTTTCACGCTGCGAGGTGTCCTGGTCGGTCTCGTCGTCGGCACCGTCATTTGCTTCTCCAACATGTACTTTGGCCTGCAGACGGGATGGGTGTCCATCATGTCGATGCCTGCTAGCCTCATGGGCTTTGGCATCTTTAAAATGCTTGCTCCGCACCTGCGGTTTCCCTTTTCACCGGTCGAGAATGTTCTGATGCAGAGCGTCGCGTGCGGCATGGCCATCATGCCCCTGGGATGCGGCCTTGTTGGTGTTGTACGTCACAGACGGTCAAGATGTCATGGGAAGGCGTTCTGACAGTGATGACAGGTTCCGGCATTGAACTATCTCTTGGACCATGACGAGCAGGGCCCGATTCACCTGAGCACATGGCAGCTTATCATCTGGTCTTTGGGACTTTGTTACTTTGGTGTTGTCTTTGCTGTTCCTCTGTACCCACTCCCTCCCTTGACTGCTGTTATGCGGCCAAACTTGCTGATCATATGCAGACGCGTTCAAGTAATTATCAGGGAGCGGCTCAAGTTCCCCAGTGGATTCAGCACAGCCGTCTTGATCTCAGTGCTTCACGGACAAGGCCGCCAATCCAGCAAGGACGAACTCGAAGAGGCTGCCAAGGGTGGTTTCGCCAGTTTTGTACCTCGCGACGAACCGCTCCAATCCGCCGACATTGGCCCAGCTGCCACGGATGAGGAACATCAGCAGGATCCCGAGGATTCTTCGGACAAGGGAGACTGGGCGGCCAATATTCGCCTGTTGCTTCTGTGCTTTGGTGGTTCCGGCCTCTTCACACTTGCTACTTACTTCTTCCCCGTCCTGCGAAATCTACCCATCTTTGGGTCTGTTGCTGCCCATACTTGGCTATGGACCTTAAACCCAAGTCTTGCATACGTTGGTCAGGGCATCATCATGGGAACAGAGACCACTCTGCACATGTTGCTTGGGGCTGTCGTGGGTTGGGGGATTCTTAGTCCTCTGGCCAAGTCACGAGGCTGGGCCCCTGGAGATGTCGATGACTGGGAACATGGTAGCAAGGGCTGGATCATTTGGATCTCG
Organism: Fusarium decemcellulare; assembly: GCA_013266205.1. Taxonomy (NCBI): domain Eukaryota; kingdom Fungi; phylum Ascomycota; class Sordariomycetes; order Hypocreales; family Nectriaceae; genus Fusarium; species Fusarium decemcellulare. The sequence continues at coordinate 6,369 of JAAGWO010000551.1, forward strand.
TTGGCTATCATGCTTGTGGACGCGATCGTCAGTCTCGCCTATGTTGCTATCCGCGCACTCTTGTCCAACGACAAGGCCGCAAGAATCGTCACCTCTTTACGGCATCGCGTCCAGGAACATGGAGTTTCTGGCTTGTGGAAACCCCAGTCTCATGACTACTCCCTGTTACGCAATGACGACCATGAGCCTGATTCGCATCATGATGATGCTGCTAACGAAGGAGCACTGCTAGACGACGATGAGGAGGAGGACGCACCTCCACACCAACGTATCGGCGGCCGTCTCGTGTCAATTGGGCTGCTTGCTTCTATTGCTCTCTGCGTGTTGACGATCCATATTGTATTTGGTGACTTAGTCCCGCTCTATGCTACCATTATTGCCGTTCTCATGGCGTTGGTTCTTAGTATCATGGGTGTGAGGGCGTTGGGCGAGACAGACCTGAATCCCGTGTCTGGCATCAGTAAACTAGCCCAATTGTTCTTTGCCCTCATCATCCCCCAGTCTCACAAGTCTAGCGTACTTATCAACTTGATTGCTGGCGCTGTTGTATGTACTCCTGTCCCCATTCACCCGTTTCTGAACATTACTGACTCTAACGCTTTCTTATACAGTCCGAAGCTGTGAGCGCCCCGTCCTTTAGGCCATATCTAGATGACGGAGGATTACTGACATAGTCGATAGGGTGCTTTGCAAGCTGGCGACCTCATGCAAGACCTTAAGACTGGCCATTTACTGGGAGCTGCGCCAAAGGCCCAGTTTTGGGGTCAAGTCATTGGAGCCACGGCTGGTGCTATACTCAGCGCTTTCATCTATCGCATTTACACACAGTCAGTGCCTTTTTAGTGTTCGCCGAGTCATTGCTTTGAGAAGAATGAGTGTTGACATGATTGTCCTGCAGAGTCTACGAAATTCCTGGCGATCTCTTCCAGGTACCGACAGCTTATGTCTGGATCTTCACTGCCAGGCTCGTTACAGGTTCTGGTCTACCTTACAGAGCGAAGGAATGGGCTATTGGAGCTGCCGTGCTCTTCGCAGTAACAACCATTACCAGAACTCTAGCCACTGGGAAAAGATGGCGACCTCTGATCCCAGGTGGCATCGCTGTTGCCGTCGGTGAGTCAACAGTGTGCGTCATGGGCGAACAAGAATGCGGCTGATAGAAAACAAGGCATGTACAATGTCCCATCGTTCACGCTGGCTCGAGCCGTGGGCGGTTTGTTTGCATGGTATTGGGTTCGCGTCGCTCGACGAGCACAGACGCCTCTCATCATCCTCGCATCAGTATGTAACCATTCCAACCCGCCACAAAGGCCATTCTAATATTGACCCAGGGCTTCATCCTTGGCGAGGGTTTCTTGAGCATTGTGAACCTTTTCCTGCAGGGGCTCAAAGTACCTCATCTTTGAGTACGCCCCAAACCACAGTGATGTCACTGTAAGCTCCTTGCTCCGACAACACACATGTACCTTGTAAGCTGACAATAGCGTGTCTATTTTAGCTGCCACGAGTGTTCCCTTGACTCGCCTTCTGAACTGGTCCAGGAGGTCTTGATGACCAGCGCTCGAGCGTTGTCTTTGGCCGCTGTGAAGGTGATCTCGCCAGACAAGCTGGTTGGCGACTTTGTCGAGGGCTTGTCCTCTGGGGGAGCGATGAGAAGTCCCTGCTTCCAGTGGGTGACCGTGCCAGAGGGTCCGGTGGTGAAAGCTACACCGCCCTGGTTCTTCTTGTCCCATGTCTCAGGTGTAGTCTCGGGTGGAGGGACTGGGTCGTTTCGGGAGGTGGTGAAGAAGTTGTCGAACCAGATAAGGAAGCCATCTACACCCTCAACCTTACGGTTCAGCTTTGATGACCATTTGGCGGTGAACTCAAGATCTTTGGCCTTGACTGTGTGAAGGTCAAGCACCTTGAAAGGATATGGCTCGCCGCAGAGAGTGCTCTGGGGCATAGCCTCGATCCTGGCTTCTTCATAAATTCCTTCTTGCATGGTCTTCATATCGAAGCCATACACGTCTCTCCAGAAGGAGATGTGTTCATTGACATATTCTCGATCTGCGACAGGGGCAATCCATATTGTCGCTGAGCTCGGCGCGAGGATACCGTCTGGCTTGAGATACTTGTCTCGGGCATACAAAACGCTGGGGAGCATTGCCTCGTATAGGAGACAGTAACCCATCCACTCGCTCACAATGATGTCGACCTGGTCTACAGGCAGCTGGACGTCCTCGATAGCGCCCCTGAGGCATGTGATGACGTTGGACAGCCCGTTGTGAAAAATGTTCTCCCTGGCCTTTACCATGATGTCTGATTTGTCGACAGCAATCACCTGCTTGGCACCTGCCTTTGCAGCAAACATGCTCAGAATACCTGATCGGGATGTAATTAATGTCGAATTCCGAGATAACCAAGGCTCCCCAAGTGCTTACCTGTACCGCATCCAATGTCCAGGACGACCTTGTCTTTGAAGATGTGCTTGTTGTTGTAGATGAAGTCGCGATAGGCCTCAGTCCGTACAGCATCCTTCAGCATGGTCTCATGGATTTCTGGCCAAGATCAGTACGTGATGGGGATATCCGATGCCAGGCAAAACAAACCGTGAGCGGCATATGACTCAAAGTAGTATGCGGAATCATCTTTCTTCTCAGTAGTAGCCGGTTCCGTGTCGTCGCCCCATCGACGGTCGAGTGTCTGCTGAACGGTCAAGCGATAGTCGGCGAATTGGCCCCTGACCCTCTCAAGCTCCTCCTCAAGCTCCCTGTTGCGCGCCATCAGGTTGGCATCTTTGGGGGCATCGGCACTGTCATTGGTGATGGTTTCCAGGACCTCGTCTAGCGAGAAGATGAGGGCATCGTTCTCCAGCACTGGCCGAAGGTACTTTTCATCTTCGAGATCCTTGTGCGAGATATCCTTGGGGACGGAGGTTCCGTTCTTGACATGGTCACGGACAAAGTTGACGAGCTTGACGGCGCCGTGGAAGTCGAGCTGCAGCTTCTGCACATGCGCGACAAAGTCGAAACCATGGTTCTGCTTGCTGTCCTCGAGCATGGCGGCGACGGTGGGGAAAGTCTGGGGGCCAAAGAAGGATGTGATAGGGATGGGCTCCTCCTCCTCGGGCTCAACGTCGAGCCACTCGCCCTCGTCAGACGCAGAATCGTTGATTGACATTCTTTTTTTTTTTACGGCACTCAAAGAACAAGGACCAGATAAAGAGACCAAATCAAGGTCTTGAGAAAGAAATGAAGAAAAGATAGCCCAAGGCCAAACAAGTAGAATGGACCCGAATTGCTAGAGAAAGGTTGAATGAGTTTTGTGGGATCACAGTATTTGGAGGAGGCTATGCCCTCTTTGGGAATTTTTTCTGGGTCAACCAGATGCAATCTGGCGAGGCGCATGCTTTTCAATATTTCTGTAAGGGGTATATCGCACATTGTCATGATTGAGACCCGTGCTACTTTTTTGTGTTGCCTTTGTCGTCCTCGTCGTCTTCATCTTCCTCGTCCTCATCTTCGTCTTCGTCTTCGTCTTCGTCTTCGTCGTCATCTTCATCGTCATCCTCACCGTCTGATACGGTTTCGCCGAGCTCAGCCAGACGAGCCTGAGGGGTGTCAGCATCTGATGGCGACCTGGGGCGAATGACATTGACCGTGTTTACGTACCTTATATTTGGCAACCTTCTCCTCAAGATCGCCAAAGACCATGAGCAGATCGTCAAGCTCCGACTGTGTCGTTTCTCTTGCTTTCTTTGACTCGGCCAATTCCGATTCGGCCTGGAATTGTGGTGAGCAACGAGAACAAGTTGTGGCATGAACAAGGGCCTCACCTTTTTGACCTTGGCATGTAAATCTTTGGTTGCAGGACCGCTCTCGCTAAGCTTCTTTTCCAAGCTTTGACACTTGGCTTCTGCTTCCCGAGTCTTGGATCGTTCCTTTTCCAAATCGGCCTCGCTCTCCTCCTGAAGCTTCTTCAATGCTGCATCTTTTCTTTCACGAAGACCCCGCAGTTCGAATTCGTAGTTGTCTCTCTGTTCCCTTAATCCAGCTGCGCCTCGTCTTTGGAGCTCCTTGTACTCCTCGATCTTCTTCTTTTCCGCCTGTGTTGAACCTAATGTTAGCTGCTTTCGCTCTGCAAATGCTTCAGCTGGGGACTCATACCTTCATCAAATCGACCTCAAGCCGGCTTATCGTCGCCTTGAGGTCCGCCATCTCAGCATCCTTCCGGCGCTGGATTCTTTCAGCCTCGGTTTCAGCCGCCTTCCGAGCCTGCGCCAGCTGCTTCTGATGCTCGTTTTCCAGAGCGGTTTGCTGTGCCTGTAGTTGAGCGAGCTGCTTCTGGTGATCACCGTCTCGGGCTGTTTGTTGGGATTGTAATAGGGCAAGTTGTTTTCGGTGATCGTTCTCCTTCGCGGCAATTTGACCTTGTAGCTTCCTGCTGGTTTGTTAGTCACATTTGTACGAACATGAAGATGATGCCCTGACCGCAGTTCCTCGCCATGATGTTTCTGCAAACCCTCATTGACGGTTTTTACTCGTGACATTTCGAGAGCCGCCGTTTCCTTCGTGCGGCGATGATCCGCTTGTTCCTGGCCAAGCTGTCCCTCCAAAGTTGCCAATGCTGCCCGAGCTTCTTTCAGAGCATTCTCCTTCTCCTCCACCTGGCCCCTGAGAGAGTCCACAAGCTCTCTCGAGATGCCCTTCTGGACGCCGTTGCTTACCACCGATATCTCCATGCCTGGCTCTCTGTCAATGGCTCGTGAAATACGGCTGTAGCTGTCCTTAAAAAACTCGACAAATATACGATCGAAGAAGACGTCGGGGAGCCGCCCAGGGGATGAAGTATCAAGCTTTTGAGGAGTGACCTCGAAATCGCGCACAAATGGGTGGCTTCGGAGTTTTGATAAGCGATCTAGATACTGATCGCGGTCAATTCGGGACGTCAAGATAGAGTGTAATGTAGCGCGGGGAATTGGTGAGTCCTTTGTCGAGAACTCATAGGCGACACCGAGAAGCATAGCGCACAGCCCCTGGACGAGCTCGCCGCCACCCACAGCGGGGGGTTGTGAGACGGCCTGGATTAAACTCTGCACGTTACTTCCCTCAGCGAGGAAGTCATCAACAGCGTCAAGATCCTCGAAAAGCCAGCCGAGCAGCAACATGAGATACCCAACCAAGATACGCGCATCGTCTCCTCGCCGGAGGCCCGATGTGACATGGGCCGTAATGGTTTGGATACCTGTCACAACTTCTTCGCCATCAGACGAGTCGCCTTCTGTGAGGCTCATGGCCTTTGCCTTGGCCCCAGGGTTCTCGTACAATAGATGGAAAGTAATGACTGCAGCGAACCACTGCCGGTATGGGTCACTGGCCTCACCCGCAGGTTGCAGTAATACGGTTAGAACATTTGAAGACTCGTCGACTCCAGACTGGTGTCCCTCGATGGCTCGCCCCAAGAAATGGAGTCTAACTTCGGCATGATTTGCAAAGTACGCTTGTAAACACTCACACGCGGCAAACCGCACATCGAACTCTTGGAAGTCTTGCAGACACAAAGTGAGATCTAGCAGTCCATCGATGACATAGACTTTAGCCCGCCCGTTGGTCTGTTCCGTAGCCGCGTCGGCTCCGTCTAGGGGAGATGGAACCATCAACTGAGCGAAACTCTCCTGTAGAGGTGGATTCTGCCGAATCACGTCACCGCATGTGATCAAAGCCTAGCCAACTCGTCAACAACATATTATCCCTTTTGAATCATTTGCTCGCACCTCGGCCTTGATCTGTGTTTGCGCTTCGTGACTGAAGGCTAGTTGGAGAACGTGGTAAGCAAGGCCATGCCTCCAGATCGCTGTCTGGTTCAAGGATGTCCCTGCAGACCCTCGCACAATAAATAAGCGAACCACGGCCAGGAAAGCGTAGACATTGCGATTCTTCTGCGCCTGTGCCCATGATGCGATCTCAGACCCATCGCTCTGGGGCTTCAAGACTCGACCCAGCAAATCTGTCAGACGGTTGATACAGCCTGATTCTCGGAATAGGGCTTGGTTTGACGTATTTGAGCGGAGGAGATTGGCGAGGAGGATCAAGCAATCCTCGACAGTCCTTCCACCTTCGGCCAGCGCACCATCTGTTTCGATAATGGTGAACAATCTTTCGAAGGCATTCTCAAAAGCCACCAGTTTTTGGATCTCGATCGACGTCGGTGTAAGGTAGGTCAAAAGGGTGATAGCTTCATTGCGTATGGCTTCGCGTTGGTCGTCGAGGACGGAAACGAGACGAGGTATGCCCAAGGGGGCGGTGAAGATGCACTCCTCGGTTCTCTCGGTGCGTGCGGATAGGATAGCAGCGAGCAATTGAAGCGAGTATAGGCGTGAGTAAAAGTCGTTTGTATCGAGAAAGTTGAGCAGTAAAGTGATGTTCTCCTGGCGTTGTGTAAATTCGTCGGCCAGCCACAGCGCAATCTCTTCCGAAGCTTCAGGACTATCTGCGTTGGGACTGAAGAGCATCAACAACGTTTCGAGCACCACTTTAACTGTGTCCACGTCTTCGCCATCCTTGCTGAGACTCCCTATTAGACTCCGCAGAGCACCAGAGGCTACAGATGCCGGGTAATCCTTGGAGAAGCTCCGAAGTCCTAAGATGGCGGCTCTCCGATCTTCGAGTAGGGTTGCGGAACTGAGGCGGCCGCTGAGGACGGTGATAGTCTCACCAACTGACTGTTTGGCGGGTGCGCTGGAGAGAGAGAACATGGTCGCGGCGCCTCAATGCCATTGGGCTGGGGAAGACTCGAAGCTGCTCATGGAGCCGCTGCCGGCAATCGGTTAAAACCAGTTGTCTCGTCGGAGAAGATCCTAGGAGAAGCTATCCTAATTAGTTCGTGGCCTTCAAACAATTCTGGACAGCTGGTCAGGACATGTACGACCCGGTAGCTGCATACCCGTTAGAGGTTTCAAGGGCGATCGGCAGGTTAAGCCACAGGCCCCGCTCATGCGCCACAGGGATTGGTGATCCTTGCACCGCATTGGCCTGCGCGCCTGGAAAGCTAGGGTACCCTTCTGAGGCTGCTACTTCGAACTTTCGCGACGGGAGATGCATCTCGCTTTTTGTCCTTGACACGCTTTCCCCAGTCACGAACTCATCTCGTGGCGACCAGTTCCCCTCATTTTATCGCGGTGCTGTTACCTCGCGAGACCCCATGCGACAGGTTTGGTAGTCGAACCTGCCCTTTCACCCCCAAACTCTTGCGCCTGGTGCGCCTCAATCTACTCGGTCCCTTGATTCGCGCGAGTAGCCAACAGCCGGTTTTCGGCCAGACGATTAACGCAAAACCGGCAAAATGGGTATCCCAGCGGCTTTCCGATGGCTTTCGAACAAGTATCCCAAGATCATCTCCCCGGTGATCGAGGATCAACCGGTAGAAATGGAAGATGGCTCCACGATTCCTGTCGACACGACTCGGCCAAACCCGAACGGCGAAGAGTTTGACAATCTCTACCTGGACATGAACGGCATCGTCCATCCCTGTTCTCACCCCGAGGATAGACCCGCTCCCAAGGATGAGGAGGAGATGATGCTGGAAGTATTCAGGTACACCGATCGCGTCGTCAACATGGTGCGACCGCGAAAGATTCTCATGATTGCAGTCGGTACGTCTAGAGCATGTTTTTGTCGCACCCCGTTTTATTTCCAAGCCGCACCCGCGCCATGCATCCATGCTGACTTTCAATAACAGATGGTGTTGCCCCTCGTGCCAAAATGAACCAGCAGCGATCCAGACGATTCCGTTCCGCCCAGGACGCCCAGGAAAAGGAACAGGACAAGCAAGAACTCATCAAGCTATTGAAACAACAAAACGGGGGCAACTTGTCGGCAGAGAGCTTGGAAACTGTCACTAAGAAGGCGTTCGACTCGAACTCGATCACGCCCGGAACCCCGTTTATGGATATTCTCGCCCTCAGTTTGAGATACTGGTGCCAATACAAGCTCAATACGGACCCTGGCTGGGCCAAGCTCAAAGTCATCATCTCTGATGCCACTGTACCTGGAGAAGGAGAGCACAAAATCATGTCTTTTGTCCGATCCCAACGTGCATCTCCTGATCACGATCCCAACACTCGCCATGTCATCTACGGTCTGGATGCAGATCTCATCATGTTGGGCCTTGCTACCCATGAACCCCATTTCCGAGTTCTACGTGAAGACGTTTTCTTCCAGGACCAGAAAGCCCGTCTTTGCAAGCTCTGCGGCCAAAAGGGACACGATGCTCAGAATTGTCGTGGCGAAGAGAAGAAGAAGGACGGCGAACATGATGAGAAGGACAAGGGCGTCACCCTGAAGCCCTTCATCTGGCTTCACGTTGCTGTGCTGCGTGAGTACTTGGATGTCGAGCTGGGCGTCCAGAATCTGCCATTTCGCTTTGACCTGGAACGCGCCATTGATGATTGGATCTTCATGTGTTGTTTCGTGGGTAACGACTTCTTACCCCATCTTCCGGCCCTGGAAATCAGGGAACACGGCATTGACACCCTGACCAAAATCTGGAAGGACAACCTGCCTGTTATGGGTGGATATGTTACGAAGGATGGCCATATTGATCTAGAAAGAGCACAGTGCATTCTAGATGGCCTTGCAAGGCAAGAAGACGGCATTTTCAAGCGCAGAAAAGAGCAGGAAGAACGTCGCGAGGCAAACGCCAAGAGACGGAGACTTCAGAACGACAACAACGGTCGAGGTGGACGCCATGGCGGAGCGTCTGCACCCAAAAAGAATGGCCACGAGAATCCTGCGTTGGGCTTGCCGCTGTACCCTATCGCATCCTACCCGTCACAGCCCGGCAAAGCGTTAACACATGACATGATTGTGAACCGCAGTACTGCGCCAGACGCGAATGCTGCGAACAAGAGCGCCGCCAGTGTTCTCAAGGCTCAGCTACAGGCGCAGAAATCACAGCCCTCTGAGAAGCCAGCGGATCCTGCTCAGGAATCGCCATCCGCTCTCGGAAAACGCAAAGCCTCCGCTCTTGAAGAAGAGGGTGGCGACTCAAGCACTGGTACTCCAGGTGCTCCTACACCAGCAGCGGCAGCAGAAGAAGGCCCAATCGACGAAGTTAGGCTTTGGGAAGATGGCTACGCCGACCGCTACTATGAAAAGAAATTTCATAAAGATCCCAAGGACATTGGATTTCGTCATGAGGTCGCACGAGCGTACGTGGAAGGGCTTGCTTGGGTTTTGTTGTACTATTTTCAGGGATGCCCTTCCTGGGAGTGGTACTACCCCTACCACTATGCCCCATTTGCGGCTGACTTCAAGGACATCGCCAAGATGACGATCACGTTTGAGAAGGGCAGGATATCGAGGCCATTCGAGCAGCTGATGAGCGTTTTGCCAGCCGCCTCTCGCCATGCATTGCCCGAGGTGTTTCATGATCTCATGCTCAACCCAGACAGTGAGATCATCGACTTTTACCCCGAGGATTTCGAAGTCGATCTTAATGGAAAGAAAATGGCTTGGCAAGGCATCGCCTTGCTACCTTTCATTGAGATGCCGCGACTCTTGGCAGCTGTGCAAGGCAAGTACCCGCTGCTGAGCCCAGAAGACTCGGCCCGTAATGAAGTGGGCAGAGATGTCCTCATCTTCTCTGAGGCCCACGAGAGTCTCTATGACGAGGTTTTGACCAAGTTTTATTCAAAGCGCCAAGGCGACTCCAAGTTCAAACTGAATCCGAAGAAGAGTGATGGGCTGTCCGGAAAGGTTGAGAAGCAAGATGGCTATGTTCCTCACAGCGAGCTGAAGTACCCGCTAGAGCGGCGTGCTATGCCAGATCTTGATTATGACCGTTCTGTAAGGTACGTTTTATCTGTTTCCCGCTCGTTATGAAAAACCCTGTGTTGGATATGGCTAACGTTGATACAGCGTCTACTACGATTTCCCGCAAACATCGCACACACACAAGTCGATGCTGTTGCGCGGAGTTCAGATGCCCAAACCTGCCCTCACGCCCAGTGACATTGAAATCATGCGAAGTAAATCTAACCGAGGCGGAAGAAACCACGGTGGTTCATTCCGGGGGTCGGGTCATGATCGAGGTGGCTACCACGGACCTGGAATGTCGCGAGGAAATCATTACGGTCGACAGCAGAATGGATATGGTAGATCTGATGGATACTATCATTCACAACCTCCCGGCCCGATTCCCCCACCTCCCGGGGCACCTGGATTCGGAATTGGAGTGCCGCCGCCCCCTCCTCCAGCCCAGTACTACAATAACCGGCCGCACGACAACTACCGTGGTGGCTATTCAGGCTATGGCCAACCTAGAGGACCACCTCCACCACCGCACGGTCCTCCTGGATATCAAGGATATGGTGGCCAGTCCTATGATAGAGGAAGAGGTTCCGGGGGTTACTACCGAGATGGGCGGTCGTATAGGTAGTTGGGGAATTCTTTCTCCATGCAGGAACGAGTCTATGGGAAAACATGGATTTGACTGGAAGATTGTATTTAGATGCTTAGATATAGCTGAGATAGCAACGCCGCTGTGTTGAGCTGGGACGCTCATTGATCGTCCAGACGACCTCCTGAAGGAGCATTGACGCGATGGAGAGCTCCTTCGCGCTACGCAGGAAATTTTGTTGACCTCCACTTGTATGCTACCTAGCTAGAGAAGTGGCGTGGTATCTGGAATGTATGGGAATATCTGTCTTTTCTGCAAGCTGTGGCCTGCTCGATTGCCTTGTGTGTTTTGTGCTCAGAGTCGTGATTAATTAATGATTGTTTATGAGTCCAACTGCCAATAGAGCCAAGGACACGTCCGGTCTCCAATTCCAGCCGGCCGAGTCTCTGGCCCAGAGCGAGCTCCCCCACGCGTGCGACCCTGTGGGGACCCGTTCGCGGGGTTTGGGACGACACCAGCGACCCTGGCTGGCTCGCAACGGATAGACGTCCGACTCGGACTCCCAAACTTGATCCTTCCTTCACCGCGTGCTCCATGCTGTCGCGACAATGAACGGCGACGCAAGCCTGGTCGGCTGTCTCGTCGACAGGCTCGCCACGAGAGTAAGCTGCGCGCCGGAACCCCTCCTCTGCGCGCTACCTATCATCCCTGGAGCTTAGGTATACTGACATTGGGCACCCAACAGCTCCCTCATCGAGCTGGCACCAGCGGCCAGAGCCTGCAACAAGACGATATCGTCCACGTTACGAGAGCCACGTTAGTCGAGCTCGGTAACACGGCTGTGTCTACAGTCGTCGAAGCTCTCCTTGTCCTCCTCGAAGACCTCGCGCGCCCATATTCAGCTGTCGCCGATCACCCTAGCCACGTGCTGGCCTCGGAGCTCTTCATCGTTGCCATTATCGCAGACTGTTGCTCTGCGCATTGGGCCTCACTTACCAAAGATGCCGATTCCAGTTCGAAACCGGCCCCTCCACCGCTGGACGAGGTTCTTGTGAGCCGCCTGTTCGACACCTTCAAGCATCTTCTCGAACCCATCCCCGAGAACTACATCCTCCCCGCCCAGACCCTCCTCGATCGAGTTGCAACGCGCAATGTTGCCATTCCTCGTCCCGAGACCGCTTCTATCGTGTCAGAGGTCGAGAGTGTACCGCCGATCGACGAGAAATTCGGAGCACATCTGGCAGAGATGGATGCGCATGTCAAGACGGTGACCGAGTATGTCACAGCGTCTAGCTGGACCGCTGCTTTTGACTATGTCAGGAACGTTATCTACAGCATTCGCACTACTATCGTCACTCAGCCCGGCATGTCTACAGCGGGGTCTTTCCAGGATGCTGAGAGGGCTGCTCTTGTTGTCCTGAGGCTGCTCTCTTTCTTCTGGGTTGACGGTGCCAAGCTTGGCCTAGTTATACAGGAGATTTGTTCCAGCTTTCTCCATTTCCGGAAGGCCTACCAAAACACTGTCGCAGTAGTCACGCCGCTGCTGATCATGAGATGGCTGGATCGGTTCCCGCGCGAGTTTGTCCAGCTCCATCAGCTCCACAAGCGCCTCGATGGAGGCGCCGACACCTTGTTTGACATGGCGCAAGCTGCGACAGACAATGGCAGGCGCAAGGCCTTGTTTTATCCGTTACAGACGACATTGCTCTTTCTCTTGCCGGATGTCTTCGAGGTTGCTAGCAACATGCGCGAGGCAAAGAGTAGCAGCATGGTGAAGAAGGTTTCCTTCCTTGATGGACTCAGGAAAGCGTTGAGAAATCGCAACGAGCAGGCGGGTTATTGCCTCGTGTCCCTGCTCCGTGCTGCTCGTCATTTTGATGTTGAGAGCGATTCCGCTCTTGTGAGCTACGCCCTGGATGTCCAAGACGAAGTTCGAGACGCTGTGTTTCGCCGCGTTTCCTCACCCGCGGAACCTATACTGTTTGAGCAAGATATGATGACTGCGGCCTTTGTGAGCCTGACTCATCTTAATCTTGACACCAGTGTTAGTGGCTTTGTTGAGTCCTGTATTGCGTCCTCTTCGCCCAACAGCTTCAAGTTGGCGGCTGTCCAAGGCTGCTCCTATTTTGCGCAACAACCCTATGCTCTGAGGTACCACGAGTTATTCGACACGGCAATTCCTTTTATGGTAAGCCAGCTAGAGGTAAGACCAGGTCGCTGAGCCGAGTTCTGTCAATTATAGCTGATCATTTCTAGATTGAAAACTCCAAGGCAGGTAGCTTGAAGTCACAGAGGAGCGGTGAGGGGATTGAGATGGTGTGTAGCATCCTTCAGTTTCTAGATGCGTCTCCAGCTCGGCTACTGGATGACCTGTCTGCGGATGGTAAAGACCGCGGCTTCTTCAAAGCTTTTCTGCTTTGCGTTCTCTCCGAGGAACCATCCGTGCGACGGCTTGCCACCGGTGTTGCAGACAGACTCTTCAAGGGTCATCTTGAGGCATATCGCAAGTTTGACACAGGCCACCATTTCGGAACCAAGGAGCTCCGAGGCGAGCTCTGGAGTCGAAGGTTAGTTCTGCGTTTCATTTAGTTTACACTGTCGCTAATGAATCATCAAGCTCGAAAGTTTTGCTCAGTCTCTGCGAATCCATCACGTCGCAAAAGGATGACCAAGGCCTGCTTGACCTTCAAGAATACCTGCAAGCACGCCTTCTGCTACTTAAAAACATTCCAGTACGTCACATTGTATTTCTTATAGCTCCTTTTACGCAGTGATTCCATTGCTAACAGCATCAGGAATTGGCTCAAGTGCCTGAAGATGCGACCGAGGTCGTGAGCGCCTCGTCAAAGCTTGAGACTACCCTTCTCATTTCGCTCTGCTCGGCCAGTATTACAACATGCCAACTCGTGACTGCATGTATAGGATTGTTCCTTCAGGAGTGCTCAATTGTCGACAAGCATGCAGAATCAGCCAAGTCATCCGCCTCTGTTCTTCGCAATGGGGAGGCGTTTCGCGAGATTTCCTCTCGTCAGTTTCGATTTACTGGGCTTGTAGCCTTTCAAAAGAGAGTCCGGGGCTTGTTACGCCAGATGCAGTTCCCTACTACTGGCATCCTAAACGCTTGGGAAACTGCCTTTGACCGGTGGATCCACCTTGCAAAGGATGTTTCAACATCATCCATCGAGGCCGTAGACGAGAAGGCCATATCAGAATGGCGCAACTACTCTGGCTTTCTCGCATCTCTAGGTGGCATCTGTACAGCTGACCAAGCCATCATCCTGGAAGAACCTGCTCTGGGAGGCCTGAGGTGGATCGACCGCGTATCTTCTGAGCACTACGAAGAGCCACTTCTCACACGTTACCTAAGATTGAGCATCCAGCTCCTGGCTTGTGCGAATGTGCGGGTTCGCGAGGCTATGCGAGATGTCCTTGCCAGCGAGGTATCACCAGCGCTTTATCATCCGTTATTCAGAGCTTTGGAGTCCGAATTAGAGGTCCTCTTCACTGGCGCTCTAGCCCCTGTCGACAAAGGCCAAGACAGCGAAGTGGTGTTTGCTGAACAAGCTGCATCATTACTGCGAGCTTTGGTGGAGCGACTCGAGAGCCCTTCAGATCTGGGAGCAGCTTCTTCAGTGCACTTGGGAGCTCTCACGCTGAACTTTGCGAAGTTTCTGGACGGTGTTTCTGACACCCCCAACACACTGAGGGTCAAGATCCGTGTCTGCCATCTGTGTGAAGTGGTGACCAAGAGAAAAGAGCACCTGAACCTGCGAGATGACGTTCGTATTCGAAACCAGTTGCTCGAGTACATATTTGGCTGGATAGCACGTCCTCGCTCGCCACAACATGGCCCTGGCTCTAGACAAGATGATATGGGTCGAGTCCAAAAAGACTTAGACAAGGCATGTCTGAAGTCGCTGGCCGACTTGACATTCCGCTTGCCATTGCAACCCTCCGACAGCCACACCGATGCTGGGATGAGCGAGATGAAGTCGCAAATGTTCCACACATATTTCAACCGATTCCTCTCCTTGCTGAATCACGAGCCGTCTGAGTTAACGAGGACAGATACCACTCTGAGTATAACGGTCCGCGAAGAAGCTGCATCGAATTCTGACTTGGCCATCACAATTCTGTCAAACCTCCTCAGTGCCAACATTGATGTTGGACTCAAGCATTCCCTAAATATCGGTTACCATGACAATGTTGAAATTCGCACGGCATTTGTGAAGGTGCTATACAACATTCTCATCCAGGGAACCGAGTTCAGCAACCTGACCGACTCGGCTGTCAGTGAGAAGTACGAAGAACTGCTGGAGGTACGCACAATTCACTTGCCATAGCTACCTCAACATGTTGCTGACTGGTGTAGCTGTTAACAAGTGACCTATCACTCGCTATATCTATGGCCGTGGCCTGCCCAAGCACTGATGTTGACGAGCTCACAATATGCTTGTTGACCGTTTTTGAGCAACGCGGGCTTACCTTTGAGCTCCTGGAGGCACTTGTTAAGCAAGAGATTGAGGACACTGGTATGTCGTGGCTCTCCATATTCTCTCAAGATACTGTTATTGAGGTGCTGATGATTTATCTAGAAAATGAGGCGGAAATCCTGCGACGTGGTTGTGTGGCGACAAAAATGCTCTCTGTTTATGCCAAATGGAAGGGAGCGTCGTACCTTCGGGCAACCCTTCAAAAGGTCATCGAGCGTCTCATGCTGACTTCAAAAGACCTTGATCTGGAACTGGATCCCGCCAGAGTCAATACGACAGAAGAGCTCCAAAAGAACGCCCTACAGCTGCGAATCGTAGCAAAGGTGTTCATTGACGATATATGTGCCTCTTCATCAAGCATACCACCCGCATTTCGCAAGATCTGCTATGTCGTAAGCTTTGTTACAGCCCTTTCACAAGCTACAACCTAACGTTTATAGATATCCAACGCTGTCGTGCCAAGGTTCCCCGATGCCAAGTATACAGCCGTAGGCGCTTTTATCTTTCTTCGGTTCTTTTGCCCAGCCATCGTTGCCCCAGAAGTTGAGGGTCTTGTCGCGACCGCGCCGTCTAAGGAAATGCGACGCGGGCTTCTCCTCATCGCTAAGGTTATACAGAACCTCGCCAATAATGTCCTCTTTGGTGCAAAAGAGCCATACATGTTCCCCCTCAACGACTTTCTAACTCAGAATATTTACCATGTCACGACCTTTCTTCGCGAGATCTCGGTACCTCCAAGTCAGCTGGAAGGGCAGGGCGCTACTGAATCCTTTGATTTCGGGTCTTGTGTGGCGCTCCACCGGTTTCTTTACGATCACTGGGACCATGTGCGACAGACTCTCATGTCGCGAGAGAGAAAAGAGTTTGTGAGAGCATCAGGGGACGTCGCTCGAGTTCGCTCCCCAGTATTGGAGCCACTGAGAAATTTAATTGCCAATCTCGGACCGCCACCGCTGGCTGTCTCGTGGAACAGGCCTCAAGTCTCCTCCAATAGCCCGCCGTTGTACTCGCGATTCCAAAATTTCATGCTTCGAAACGCTTTTCGGAGTACAGAGTCTTTTCTTACGGCGCGGGCCGTGTATGATGGAGGCGAGAGTAAAGTCAGTCTCCCACTTTTTATGCAAGCAGGAAATCGTTGAGCTGACTTCCTGCAGGATGGACTGTCGATTATCTGCGTGATTCTTCGCCATATTGAAACAGAAAGCATTGACTATGACACACTGCTTTATTGTTATCTCAAGGTAAGCTGATTGTTGCCGTCGTCCTAGACATCTGCTATTCGTTGCGTTGCTTTTCTACTCGGCCCGGTGCTGCTATCCTGAATTAAGGGGTGCTAGCTACGTAATCTCGGACCACACTCGCTCACTCTCTATTAGATTGCTAGCAGGCTGTGGCATCGGCCTTTCGGACTCCTCATTGACGCAACTTGCTACAATGGTCGGAATGAGCCCCAAGATGACTTGTTCAAGAAGTTGGAGCTCCTCACGCCCTCGGAGCTTTCGCAAAACTTGACTCGTGTTTATGTTTACAACATGAACAGTGCTTTCAAGTATGTAGATTGAGCACTATTTCCTCTCGTGGCACTAGAAGATATTGACTCTATTAACAGGCGATGCTTCCGGCGACTGCTGAGGGTATGCACCAAGAACGAAAACGGTGTATTCAACCCCAAGAACGTTGAATATCATCTCATAGGCAGTCTTCAGGATTTGCAAGCGCACTTCCACCTTAGTCAGCTTCACTTGCCGAAAGAGACAATAAGTGTTGTGACAGACACTCGTTACGTCTTTCAACCTATCACCCGTCTATCCAAGTCGAAGGGCAAGATTGAAGTCATCATCAAGGTTGGAAGCCAATTTGTTCAGGTCACAACGACTAAGAAGCAGGAGATCTTTGCAGGCTTTCGCCTGGGCACTACTGTGAATGATATTTTCCGTCTTGGTGAAGTTGACGAAGCACCAACATCCATTCAAACCGAAGATGATTCAGCGTTCGGTCTGAGAGCGGATAATGGCAAGATCGTGATGTACTTCACGAGCCCCAAAAAGGCAGATGTTCTGCAGACTATTCGGGGTGCTAAAGCAAAACATGGAAAGGACAGCCGGGCCCACAAATCAGTCGAGCGCCTCATCCGGCCACAGGACGTGCCGGGAACGCTTCTCAATCTCTCACTTGCGAACTTGTCTAGTCATGATCATATCTTGAGATTATCATCGTACAACTTGTTGGGAGCCCTTTGCAGGGCCTTTAAGTTCGGTTCCGCTTCCAGAATAGTCTGCACCAAAGGTTAGTAAGTCCTACCGAGCATTGGATCAACCACTGAACAAGTTCTACCTAGATGTCTCTGTTCCTCTGGACCCAACTCGTTTTGTCGTGGACATGAGTACAGAGCTGGCGTTGACGGAGCCCCAGCTAACCTCTGATTTTCTAACCGAGTTCTTCGTTGGCTGGGAGAGCTTCCCAGACGAGCAAAAGCCTTTGAGTCTTGCTTACATGGCGCCATGGCTTCCTGGCCTGCGCACAAACATTCTGGCCAACGAAGTAGATGGCGATAAGGGCAGGGAAAAGGTAGCCGTTCTCTTCCGCAAGCTGATCGATATTACTGTACAAGATCACGCCCTTGTCTTTCCGCTTGAACAATCCGTATGGCCCAGGATTGTTCAAGACGAGATCTTGCTCGAGATATTCCTGGATGAACTCATGAAGACAGCCATGAGCTATGGCTCACACGAAGACCCATTGGAAGTTATATCCTCAATCGTCGTCGGCATTGGAACTGTCACATTGCGCGGCAAAATCCTCTCACGACTCCGCAAAGCTCTTAATCGATCATCACTACGGCCAACAAAGTACCTGCCGGATAACGCTGTTTGGGCTGAAATCTGCATCCTCCTGCGGTTCTGTCTGGCCTTGTCTTTTGACAACGGAGTTCAGTCTCAGCTCTTCTTGCCAGAGATTTTTCATATCGTGACGATGCTGGCCAACACAGGCACGCAGGACATCCGGCTTCTCGTTTATCGACTATTGGTGAACTCGGTTCATGCGGTGTGTACGTCGTTCAGTTTGGATGACGCGAAATCCAGCAAGCTTCGGGCAAGCTTAGATTTTCTTTGTGACCCTCGAAGCGACATCTTCACAGCGCCTCCGGCCTTCCCCCGCGATGGTGCTTCAGTGTCCACTTCTCAGGAAGCAGGCCCAGCCCTCTCGGCCACCGAGAATCTAGCATCGGCTTTATTTGAAATTACTTCCGTCGCTGCACCCACAGTGGACTTGGCGAACACGTGGCGATCGAGATGGATGAGCCTCGTAGCAAGCACTGCCTTCCAGAACAACCCAGCTATCCAGCCGCGCGCATTTGCAGTGATGGGCTGCTTGGCTCGAGAAGAGGTGGATGACGACTTGCTGTATCAAGTACTCGTGGCTCTGCGCAACAGCGTCAATCGGTTTGGCGAGGACCACAATAGCGAAATGCTCGTCTCGATTGTGACTTCACTGTCGAAAATGATGGCAAAGCTCCCGTCGGCCTCACGGTACGGACTACAGCTCTTCTGGCTGGCCATGTCCCTTGTCCGACTGGTGCCTGCGACTCTATTTAACTGCACGGCTCAGTTTCTTGAGGCAGTTCTTGCGAATATCAGCACTGGAGAGGATTTTAGAGGTAGCAACATGGCGCTTCTTCTCCTCCAGGGGCGAGTTCCGCTTGATGAAGCTGCGCTGCCGCTGGAGGAGGTGTATGGCATTCACTTCACCCAGGAAAACTTCCACTTCGCCGTTTGCGCGTGTCTGGCACGCGGTCTCACCGATACGATGACGCGCCAAACGACGATGCGGGTTCTCTCGTCATTTTTGGAAATGACGTCGGACGGGGATGGCGAGGAGGATGCGAGAGAGCTCACGCACGACTCCCCTTACCTGGCTCTCTTACTGGCGCGTGCCGTGGGGCATGAGGAGTTCAAGGACAGCCTCTGGTCTGCGGGCATTAATGCTGACGAGGTCGGCCCGACGATTGGTTCGCGCGGCCTACATGACATTCGCTCAATGCCAGACAACAAGCTTTTACTGATCACAGCCATTGAACTTGTCGATTTCCAGTATCTGGAAGAATCTGTCCAGACAAGAAGCCTGAGGTGGCTCAACGAGTTGGCCAATGAACGGCCCTCTGTGATTGTGCTCTTGTGAGTGGATACAAGCATGAGTGGATTAAACTGTGTTGCTAACGCCAAGGGATAGGTGCGCAGCTATTCGATCGCTACTGGACGACACTCTGCTACATGGACAGAACTCGACGACCCTGGGAGCTGCGCACACCCTGCTGCGTACGCTGTCGTGTAACAAGCAATTCTCCCGAGCTGTAGGGTCGATGTCGGCTCTCACCGAAACCCTCGACAAGATGGGCTGCGGTGGCCTCTGGCGATCATGTTCCTTCGGATCGATGGAAGAGATCAATCGCGATTATCTTGAATTGACCGAAAAGCTGATAGAGGTATGTGTGCTTAATCACCCCTCCAGGCACTTTTGCTAACCAAGCCCATAGTTGATCATCATCTGAAGCATGCCGTGAACTTCTTAGTTCTCGTTTGAGCGAATTCGTATTTTACTACATATCCTGGGAAAGACGTACAATTGGGAAATGAAGCTCTCACTGCTGGCGTTTAGAGTAACTGGGGATGGCTTGGATCTTTTCTGAAGAGTCGCGTTGGTTATTGCATACGCTGATTTCCTAGAGTATTAGAAGTAAGAGCCGACCCAAAAGCACCTCCGATAGTATGACGCATTACCCAGCCCAGACTGGCTTATTGGCTATGCCCCCCAAGAACGGTGTAATTATGCTAAACGATGCAAATTCATGGTGTGACATGCAATGCTGAGCAACCACTTACAATGTGGACGTCACGCAGACCTGTGGCAAAGGTCAAACGGCGAGGCCGTCTTCGTCCGGCTTCCCCGGATCATGAGTGAGAACAAGAACCGTGCTGGATCGAACCGGCAGCGCGAGACCAGGGGTATCTTCCCCGGACGATCTGCGGCACCAGCGCAGTATTCATTTACTCGGGTGTGTGCCTGCCTTTGACTTTGGACTCTGACCTGGGCTTGCCTGATACTGCTGACCTTGTCTTCTGACAAGAATGATTGATAAGGGGAAAAATAGCGCATCACCCGATTTGTCTCACTAACCTCACTGCTGTGCCGCCTGCGGAGTCGCACTAATGGGCGGCTACAAATGGGATGGAAGCTGACTAATTTGAGGAGAATTGGCGCGAGGTTGGTTGGCCTTTGCAGTCTTGTTTCACAAATGCCGGTTGGTTATATCGAGATAGATCGACTCCCTCTGGCAGCCTTAAGTATGCCATCTGGAGGGCCGCGTACCAAGTCGACGCGCCTCAGGTCGGTGAGCTCGGCGGTGTTTACCAAGGCGCGTGCTTGTTGCTGGGCATTTCTCGGTCTTTCCTGGCGCCAAGTGCCATGACCTGCGGTACGCCCTGAAAGAATGGAAGCTGGCGGTATACGGGCGCAACAGCAGGTCACTCGACAAGCCTTGGGTAACTTGGCATGCCATCTTGGCCGCACCATGGCTCCACATGCCCAGAAGCCCAGCATCTTGGCTGGCTGACGAATAGCGCCACCGCAAGCACAAAGCACCTGAAAAATTAAGCATAATGAGACAACCTCCTATAACCGCGCAGGCGCCAAGTAGCGCCAAGCGCCAAGCGCCACGCTCAAGACTTCTCAACCTCCAGCCAAGAACCGCGCCCTTGATGCCATTTCCTGGCGCTGACTTGGCCATGATCCCACGCTGATAATTGGGTACGACGGTTCCACGGCGACTCCACGGCCCAGCGTCGTTGCAACAGGCCAAGGAGCCTTGGTCACTTGGCTGGGCTTGGGCGTTGTAAATTCAAAGGCGATACGGGCGGGAAGAAATTGCGAATGGCTGGCAACCGTGGCTTCTTCTCGGATTGTCCATCGTCCGCCGTCAGCTTCATGTTGCCTGTCGATCAATGTGTGACCCTTACGCGCGGTTGTCCCTCCTACATGTCGAGTATCATGAGTCGCCAGCCTCGATTGCGAATCGCAAACTCGGCATTTGCCCTCTATCAGAGACGATGGAGTCTTTGTTGAAACAGAGGGAGACTCGGACCGATGAGTGGACAAGGTGGGGATCGAGTCGGCAGTCCTATCATGAGGATTCAGGTCTGACGTTGTCCTCAACAAGGTGACGAGAAACACCGCAGCTTCCTCCTTGAGCCGCTGCTGTCGCCGAGTAACTCCAACTCGACATCACGATGGCGTGCATGTTCCTGAGTGAGGCTTCCGCCTCTGGAGTCTCTCCCCACACGAGCATATGGTTGTTGTCTTGGCTGACATGCAAGCACGCGGGCTTGGCCAGCTTCCGCTCCTATTCCTGTTTCTGTCAAAGCCACGGCTTGCGCAACTGCTTGAATCATCCGCGCTGATCTCCTGTTTTAGTAATGTCTCTCCTCATCTCCCTGTCCCGGTCGTTTGTCGTGAACACGCTATCGAGCCTTGGCTTGTTGTCAATCATACACGGCTCCATCCCTGGACCACCGCCTTTGAGACCTTTTCCCCCCAAACGCATCCCGCGGCCCCTCACATCGAACATTTCATGCTATTCTTTCTCTCCCTTTTACCCGCCCGTTACTTTGACTTTGTTCGGTACGTATTTGCAGTATACAAAAGCCCCAGACACCCAGGGCCTTCTTCACCTCAAATAGCGCTGAACGAAAAGGTATATCTGCCGCCTTTGCAGCCCCGAAAAAAAATCCCGATCTCGTTCCAATATCCTTCCCATTCCTAAGACTACTCCACGCTTCGATTCTTGTCTATCCTCTCCAATCACCACCACCATACCTTAAGCTTGTTGTCATATTGGTGCTGCTTCCTTTGAAACTACGGTGAGAGGACCGGCTTCTTTGAGGAACGTGGTGCTTGCGGCACGTCTCAACTCCTCTTTGTTGTCACCCTCACCGCGTCTGACCCCATCTCTCTCCGTCTGGTGAAATCACTGACGGATAACCGCAACGATCGCCATACCTTACCGCAAGTCTTTGCAGGCAAAGACTATACCCTCTAAAGCTAGTACCCTGCTAGTGACCACTACTTTATTGCTTGCAAGATATTCATACACGAGCCACCATCATGCCCATCCTCAACCTTAGCGAACTCAACATTGTGCTGGGAGTATTAGGTCAGTGACGCCCCCCTTCGTCCATTCCTTGGAAGCTTCCTGCCCAGCCTTGGCGTGACATCTTGGCGTGCTGACAGGTCACAGGGGCGTTCATGGTCCTGTATGGAGTCATTTCTGTAAAGATCAAGCAGGCATGGTACCTGGGTGAAGCATGTAAGTCCCTGCCAAGACATATGCTTGCATTTCAGCACAACTCCATGGCTAATACTGTCTGCTGTTAGTGCCTGCGATGATTATAGGAATTATCCTAGGGCCGGTATCGGCAAAATTCCTTGATAGTGAAAGATGGGGGGCGGCGCAAGAAGGCCAATCAGAGGCTATTGCTCTGGTAAGCTCTCAGTCGAGCTTGACGCTCAGGGACTCTATGACTGACCCATCTTATCGTAGGGTCTCATGCGCGTTGTCATCGGAGTGCAGCTTGTCATTGCCGGCTATCAGTTGCCGGCCAAGTACAACGTCATCCGTTGGAAAGAGCTGGTTATGTGTCTGCTCCCTATCATGACACTGATGTGGCTGTGCACTACTGGCTGCATCCTAGCCACCATCCCCAAGCTGAGTCTGCTAGCGGCTATGGCTCTGGCTTCCTGTGTGACTTGTACCGACCCCGTTCTCTCGCAAGCCGTTGCCAAGGGACCATTTGCGGACAAATTCGTTGCTCGACACCTTCGAGAAATCATATCCTCGGAGGCTGGAGCCAACGATGGGTTTGGATTTCCCTTTCTCATGCTGGCGACCTATCTTATGCGCCACGCATTCGGTACTGGTGACCACGGTGATAGCAGTGGGAGTGCTAGTGAGGCTACACACATGCTGTTTGCTCGAGCCGGTGACGTTGGCCGTCTTGGTGGTGGGGTAGGTGAGGCTTTCAAAAACTGGTTCTTGGAAACCTGGTTGTACTACGTTGCCATGGGCATCGCGTACGGCGCTGTGGTGGGATACTCTTCTTGTAGAGCCGTCAAGTTTGCGCTCAGAAAGTAAGCATCAAGCCAGTCTTGAAACACATTGAGTAATGTTACTGACGGGATGATTACAGGGGATGGATCGATGAGGAGTCTTACTTGCTCTTCCCTACCGCCCTCGGTCTCTTCCTCGTTGGAACCTGCGGCGCCATTGGCACAAACGATCTGGTGGCTTGTACCGTCGCTGGAAACGCCTTGAACTGGGATGGAGAGTTTCTGGCAGAGACCAACCGCCGACACGACGAGGTTAACTCCTGCATTGACGTTCTTCTCAACTTTGGCGGCTTTATGTACATCGGAACCGTCATCCCTTGGGATCAGTTCAACGATCCTAACGGCACCGGTGTGACTTACCCTCGACTCCTTGCTCTCGGTATCATGGTCCTTCTTTTCCGACGCATTCCGGCCATCCTTCTACTGTACAAGTTCATGCCTGCCGTTGTCAAAGATTACAAGGAGGCTTTGTTTATGGGATACTTTGGCCCGATCGGCGTTGGCGCTGTCTTTTACCTCGAACACATACGCCACCTATTCCCGCATGCTGGAGAAGGCGACGAGGAAGAAACAAACCTCATCAATGCCCTAGGACCTGTTATCTACTGGCTGGTATTCTTCTCGATAGTTGTCCACGGTCTGTCTATCCCAGCCCTCAGTCTCATCTACAGGCGCCTGGGTGTCAAGCCGATCAAGGAGGATGCCGTGGAAATCCGACGAAAGTCACTGATGGTGGCCACCCCTGTGAATGCTATTACTGGCGACTCGGATACGTTTATCGCCTACAACCGCTTCAGCCGCCCAGCGGTTGAGCTCCCGGTGCTTCCTGGAGTTCGGGACACGCCAGCACCAGTCAATGCTGGGGACGAATATCCCGACTGCTCCGACGATGAGTTGGAAAGGGAGAAGAAGAAGAAGGGCCACCGACGAACGATTCGGTATATGGTTTAGCGTTAGATTATGGTGGAGTTATGGAAGGGAGCCGGTGATTTGGCGGCTAGAAACGGTCAATTTTGGGTCTGCAGTACATCCATTGGCATTTTTATTTGTTTGCGTCCTACTCTACAGTCACAATAATGGTGTATAAAGCGTTTCAATAACATGAGCATACATAGAACCTATACGTCTTGTGTTGTTTTTCCGGGCTGTTGTCCGTTGCCTCGTATGATGGCTCGATTGGTAGCTGATTTTATCATTCTTGACCTGCTCATTCCCCAGTCTCCGCTTCTCAAGTTCTGGTCGTGGATATCACGGAGCTCAATAAGAGGGCCCGAAATCACTATGACGCATAATGGCACTTCACCAAGCAAGACAACTTTATCTGGTTCCTGAAAATATTGCGTGCTGTGGCCCCGGTTCTATCTAATCCCAGTAGTGGCTAAACAAGACTTGTAGTATACATCGCCAAGACGTAGCTCATCACCATGTCCTCTCACAAATCCTCCTCCTTGGTCTCATCGTATTTATAGGCATGGTGAAAAGAAGGACCGCGGTAGTGCTTGGTAGCATAGACCAGCCACCAGGACGCTGTGACAAGTACCACGCCACAAAGAATGACGGAGTTGTAGTTCATTGTCGTAGCATCAAATGGCAACGCCGTAGCTATGGGCACGTTAGCAGCTGAGATATAAATTGGCAAAGCCCCAACGACCCAAACGCAACACTTACGGAAACAAAAGAATACATCAAAAAGCGTGATGAACAGAACAGCTAGCCCGTTGACGGCGAATCCTAAGCTTTTGAGATGAAATGGCCCCGGGGGAAACCGTTTGCGGCCTGTGATGAGGTTCGCGGCAATAGGGATGGCATATGAAACAGTGCTAATGATGATGAAGGATCCAGTCAGATTATTGAAACCCACTGAGCTTCCCAGTGGGATAGCACCAATGCCTGACGCAATAACGGCGACAAATAGGGTTGCTTCGATCGGAGTACTGAGTCCCTCATCCACTTTGCTGAAGTAACGCGAGAACGGAACGGCGTTGTCTCTCGCCAAAGCCCAATAAGTTCGAGAGTTAGTCAACACAGTGCCAATGCAGCAACAAAGAGAGGAGAGCAGAATGATGAATAAGAGGGCAAACGTAGCGCCAGGACTTTGGGTAGCTTGGTGATAGATGCCAGCCAAGGGGAACGTGTTGGACCCAGTTTGCAAGACAGAGAGGTCAGAGATGGCATAGCCAAGCGCCACTGCAAACGCAAAAGAGTAGACACCGCCGATTGCAATTTGAAGGAATATGGCTCTTGGAAGATCTCTCTTTGGGTTGGTGATTTCTTCAGCCATGTGGGTGATGGCATCGGGCGTCCCGATAGCGAAGGCACCGTTGAGAACTCCAATCATGAATGCAATACCGTCGTTCCAGCCAGTCAGGTTGTTCTCTTTGAAGGAGCCCCAGACAAATTGATTCGATGCATGTCGTGATGGCATCCCAGCAACAACGGCTATAGTGACCAGGCCGCCAACAATGACCAAGACCAGGCCAATCTTTTGTGTGTAGGGGACGAGACGGTTTGCAAAGATGACGGTCGACGTGCTCAGCCACAACACAAGCAAGTAGGCAACATAAACATGCCAAGCTGACGACGAGTAGTTGACGTTATACGTGGCGTATAGCTGCACGCTTGTGTTTGCTGCGACCTGGACCAACGACGCCAGACCAAACATCCAGCCGTAGAAGTTGATCCAGCCAGCAAAGAAGCCTGTCATTCGCCCCCATTTGGGCCCAGCTGCCAGTGTTGCCCAATGGTACACTCCTCCGGAAGATGGGAAAGATGATGCAAGCTTAATGGGTTATGGTTAGCAAGGGTTGAAACTGCGGTATGCTGTAGGCTAGACTCACCTCAGCCAGGCTCATGCCAATAAATGTATAGTAAAACACGGCGACTATGAGGCCGTAAATGACCCCAGGAGGACCGCCGCTCACTGGGTAATTCAAACATGTCAGTCTGTCCATGGAGTATGTGCCACGGCTACAACATACAGATTGATACAGAGATGGACGAGCCGAGAACAACCCAGGCATTGTTAACTGTGACTGCAATGCCAGTGAGCCCTACGAGCCCGTACTGGCGAGTGAGCTGGTCACTGTGGCCGGAGGCGTTGACAGGGACATGATTTTCGGCAAAGGTGGTCGTGTCTCCTTCGCCAATGTCTCCCTTCTCGAGAACACCGTCAGGAACCTTTTCATTCTCCATGTGGGAGCTCGTAGTCTCGATGGGTTTTGATAATTACCCGAGATGCTATAGGGTATCACCAGAGCTGAAATCCGGGAGGGTTGGGCTTGTGACCAGGTGTTGATGAGAAGGCATAGGAATTTACTTGTGATTTCTTGGAGCCAAGAGACCTAGTGAGTTTTGAAATCTGCAACGAGATTAAACTTTCAGTTTTATATACATATAGCTGTGTGACAGGGAAGAGCAAGACATGCGCAAGTTCAAAGATAACAAGAAGAGACAAACCTGAGCGCACTCTTTCGCTGAAAAAGAGTGCCTTGGCCCATTATGGCTAGAACCACGTACGCCTATAGTCGAGGGGCAATACTAGGTCGTTCCATTGATGCGGACAAGCTGCAAGTTCTCTTATCAGCGTCATCAGATTGGCGGGTCGTCTTGCCGTGGAAAGTTTCAACTTTGGCCCCTGGCTGCCTTATCTATCGAAAGGTACATCGAACCCCGGGCTATCTAAACGTGGGAGAGGTTGCATCAGCGATAACGGCTGACCACTGGCCCGAGCGAATTACGACACAAAAAGAACTTGTAGAAATAAGGTTCTGGGGAACAGTTGTAGGCTAAAGATACATTGGTACCAAGGTAGCGGTTTGTCTAATTGTCGGTTGAGATGACCGAAATGGTACCACACATCCGTTCTCACAACCATTACTTGTGAGACAGCCAATCAGTACGCACGCAGCCTTAGAGTCAGACTGACTGTTCGTTCTATGTCGTAATTTACACCCTTTCATCGGTCCCCTCGTCGATGACTTCACTCGCCATGCCGCCGTCTTCCAGTCTGTCTGATGCCTTCTGAACCTCCACGTCCCAGTTGCTTACGCCAATGATTATCCACTCCAGAATACCAACTAGAAATAGGGCCACGCATTGCCCAAACCACAAACCAGATAGACCCCAGCCGTGGAAGGCAAGGTAGATACCACCGGGTAATGCACCTCCATAGTAGCTGATGCAGTTCACAAGCGCTCCCACCCATTGTCTGCCCATACCCCTGAGCGCACCGCCACAGCTGCCATTCAAGCCGTCTGCGATTTGGAATAGCGCTACATAAGGCATAATCTGAGCCACGAGTGCAATGACACGCTCGTCGTCGTTAAAGAGACGACCGATGGTGTTTCTGCTCAGCAGGAGCACAGAAAGAATCACAGTCCCAAACACCATGGACAGCATAGCCGCTGAATGTGCAGAGCGTCTCGCCCCCATGGAATCTCCAAGCCCTAATAGATTTCCCAGGCGGGCCGAAGCTGCTACTCCAAGCCCAAAGGGGATGGTGTTGATGATTTGATCTGCCGTCATAACCACAGACTGGGCGGCAAGGGGGATAGTACCCAAGCGCCCAGCAGCTAGAGCGACTATTTCGAATGCCCACCACTCGGTTCCAACATGAATAACACCGAGGAAAGCCAGTTTGGCAAACGGGCCCAGGTGCGTGAATGCTCGTCCTGGGTCAAAGCCGCTCCAGCACTCTTTGCCTTTGACAAACACGGCGTAGGCAACGAGGAGCAGGAAGGAGAGCCAGTAGGATATGCCCGTGGCTAACGGCGCCCCGTACAGACCAAAGCCCAGCGGGTAGATGAAGACATAGTTGAGCAACGCGTTGAGGGGAGAGGTGATCAGAAGGGCGTAAGTTCCTGGCCGATAGATCCCTTGGGCCTGCAGGAACTTCTTCATCGCTTCGAACCAGACGTAGCCCAGGCCGCCGGNNAGACGTAGCCCAGGCCGCCGGGGATCAGAACTTTGAGGAACTTGGGGCTCTGCACGCAGATAAAGTCCTCTTGGCCAAGTGCCCGGAATATGGAGCCGGAAAACCACCAGACAACGGCAACTACAGCGTAGAATGCCGACAAGACAAAGAGTCCCCGCTGGAGCAAGACGCCCAGGTTGCCCTTATCCTTGGACCTTGTATAGCTGCTCGAGGCCAGCGTATCGAGGGCCGTGGTTCCTCCAAGGGCGATGAGCCAGGCCGATGCCATTGCAAACATGTACGAGAAGGCAGCAGTGGCGAGGGCTTCGGGGGAGAGGCGGCCGACTACTAGAATCGAGACGGTCTGCAAACTGTTTTGCAGCATGTAGGCCAAGATGACGGGAATGGAAGCCTTGGTCAAGAATATCGTCTCGGCCAGCCATTCGGAACGACTGTTGCGTCGAGGTGCGGTCTCGGGTGAAGGAGGAATCAGAGGAGAAGTCTCATGGGGAAACGACTCCAACGAGTCACGCGGGAGGCTGGAGGGAAGATGTGTCGGGGCCGTCATTCTGGGAAACACTATGCACTTCGAGTATAATGTCGTCTGTTTCTGCTCTTCTTTTTGGTCTTGGTTTGTGGTGTTGATATCAAAGAGCCTCGGCAGGACAGTAATGAAGGCAACTTGCACGACCCGGTCACAACAAGAGCACTTTCAACGCTTGATTTTGTTACGTCGTTTCTATGACAAACACGTCAACAAGATACATTCCTTGCCTGCGCAAACATCAATCGCCACAGCACCAAAATCCGGAAAAGATCAATTGAGTTTTCTGAGCTGATAAGCCTGCATTCAAACGACGGTTGCGAGAGTGGGTATCGCCAGCGTGAGGTCGGTACCGAGCAAGACGTTAGTAACTGGGCTACCAAACTCGAATCAACTATTCTCTGTGTAGAAAGTTAACCGCTTCATGATGCTTATCGGAGCTATATCCCACACCTGGCTGTGCAAAAGTGCTGCAGAAGTGGCTGCATATTCATCTTATCTTTACGCTCTTATCAGCAGTATCAATAGCCCGTTTCGGCAACTTAGCCACGATAAGGAGCCGGCATCAATGAGACTCGTCTTTAGTCTGCAGAGTCGATCAACTTCTAACCGCACTTGGTTATTTACCCGGACTAACCTATTTTGGTGATTTACGCGCCTCGCAATCGCATTGATATCGCAGAATCTGGGGTTGATGCATGTTAGTGACAGCCTCAAGCATCAGATCAAGCTTGACAATCGGAGAAGCGGGCAATTGTTCATGAGTGACCGAGTTACGTATGGTCGTAATGATGAACGTGTGTTGGAGTTTTGGGCATAAATAATCGCCACGCTGTCGTCGAGTTGGCCAGCATCATCTCTGTTCCCCAGTATAAGCA
>JAAGWO010000552.1:0-18984 GCA_013266205.1 Fusarium decemcellulare
GGCTACAAGGGGTGCGAGCTGGGTGCGAGGTGGAGGAGGGGAAAATTTTTTGGGCTCTTCAACTTTTTTTTTGGCTCTGCCTCTCAACTGGGACTCGGCAGCGATGAATTTACGGGACAGATTGGACGCAGCTGGTTGGCGGGCGGTGGGCAATGGCCGGCTGGTGGTCAATGCCTACAGTAGTAGCACGTACCAGGCAGCCCCAGCAGTGCCTAAGACTTTGGACCGCATCCCGATGGGGAAGTACTTGGCCAGGTACTTTACTAATAACTCATACTTTGCTATCTTATTACTGGACCTTGGTTCGTGAGCGCCAGCGGATAAGCAGTGCATCAACCAAGGAACAAGACGATGAAGACGACAGAGTCGGTGTGCGCGTAGTAGCAGGCGATATGAGCGGGATGATGGAAGGTTTGTTTTGAAACCGCTCCGTGGCTTACAATAGGCACTACCTATGACCATCTCACCACAGAGTAGCAATGAAAGGGACCCAACAGAGCTTGTGTACATACATGCGCGTGCCCATCCAGCAACGGCGGTATGACAAGATAACAGTCCTGCATGGCCTTGTGAGCCTCTACTTCCAACCTCGTGTGTTGATGCGAGACCAGCCAGGCATCGGGGCACAACTCCTCGCACGCATTTCGTAAAGAGTGGTTACGTTGACAGCCTGTGACAGCGAATGCAGCACCTTGTGCAATAGATCAGAAGCGAACCACCTCATCACGGAACCCTGGTGAACGAGACGGCAGTCGATTGCAGCACGATTCTGATCTGTCAAAACGCCATTTCTTACCCACAACCGATGCATGCTGCTCCCTTTAGGGCGGCTTGCATCTGGGTTTATTCCATCCCTTGGCTTGCCCGACCTTGATATATGCCATTATTAGATGCTAAGCTCCCAAGTTCACCCCTAGGAAATTCTCCCATTGGATCCTCTCTCTCCGGGCCCTACATCGATCGGCCCACGGATGAAGCAATGGCGTTTTCACGCAGGCCAATACAGGATTGCCGTGACGAATTTCACATACGTGCCCATTCGTATGCGTACATACAGTACATACGTGTTTCGTGGAGTCTCCGTGGCAGACTGGCGGGCATGAATGCATGACCAAGAGCAATTGTCCCAGCTGTTACAACCGGCATCACTCGGAATGAGCACGGAGACAATGAATGGCCCACGGCACGAGTCCGCGGTTGAGCTGTGAGACGCCGTGAGACCCCAGGCTGTACCGTCAAGGTACAATAGGAACGGATCGCGGTCCCAGCCCCTACCCTGTGCACAGTCAACCGCCACCAAATAGACTCCGTTGGGGTCTTTGTTTCTTATCCTTCTATCCTTCCATTTGGAAAGAGGGGGGAAACCTTCCCACCTACCTACCTATGCAGCGCCATATTTGTTGCTTCCTGAGCCCCTAAATTATTACCCCAGTGCCGGGCCGCTGCTAATCAAGGTGGATGCTCCGGGCAGCGCTAGAATTCTACTATTGCCGGAGCGGATACACGTTGCTGGATACGGGCCATGGATGGACGGCGCGATGGAGATTGCGAATCCCTCTGGCCCAATCCCAGCACTGTCCCCAAACGTGCCCCTACCCCTGGACCCGGGAAACAAACTGGGATCTTTTTGATGGGAATTCAGGCGCCTTGATCGATTTAGCCTCGCGATTTTATTTCTCCCAGCAGCCATCGCCAGGACTGGCCATGCGATCGCCATGCTCCCCTTGCGTGCGTACCTGGTTCCCTATCCCCGGGTTCCCGGCTTCACCATCAGGGCAGGGCGCACAGCCACCCGGACATGCACGGCGGGAGCCCAAAGAGAAACCCCAAACGAGAGCAAGACCGTTCCGGCCGTGGCACACAAGGGGGAGAGTGAGATACGACTCAGGTAAGATAGGTATCCATGCAAGGGCGTGCCGTAGTTGGATGCCAGTTCCGCGAGTGAGAAAATTGAGAAAGCCCGGCGGCGGACCGCCAGCCAGCCATGATATGAGGTGCTATAGCCTGTCCCCATTACGATTCAAGACGTCGTTCTGCTGCAAGTTCAAGATGGATACTTGGCTGGTACTTGGCGTCCCATAGTCCCATGTCTGGCATCCATGGCCGCAGCCAACTCCCCACTTTACAGCTTGGTGCTGATGGCTGAGGTTGACCATTTCACCATCATCCATTACGACTTCTTGCTCCGAATGACGACGTCGTACATGCCTAGTCCAAGCAAGCTGGCAAGCTGGCAAGACAAAGGCATTATTCGGTGACGAATTGCCCAAGTTCCTCGGGGGGAGTGTGAGCTAAACAAGTCCCTGGTGCCGGACATGAAGGATGAAACCAGCAAGGGACTGATATCATAGGCAGAACGGTGAACTGCCTGTTTAGGAAGCCTCTTTGAAGGGCAAGACTCTCAACGAAGCAACATCCTAGCCTAGGTAGGACCTTTTTTTCCTTTCCCTTTTGTTCTGGCAGCTTGACGGATTCCTTTTTTGGCCTGGGCGCTCTCCGCGACTTTACTTTTTATGTATGTGGTCTAGCTTCGAGCATGGCATGGCATGGCATGGATGCCAGTCTTGTTCCCGTCCAGGTCGCATGAAAAGGAAGGTCCATCCTGACCATCGCTTGCCGTCATCGGTTCCTTCCTGCCGCCCATGGTGATGCCTGCGCTTCATGATCCGATATTACTTCAAAGCGGATCTGACTTCCTACATGCCACAATATTTGCTTCATCTCTTGTCTTTCTTTTCTTTTCCTTTTTCCTTTTTCTCTCCTTTCCTTGTTTTGCATTCTTTTCAACAACCTTGTCTTCGCGCCACTGTCATGCTTGTGCCACAGGCAAAGACGTTTCGTCTCATAATCCGCTGCCCTCGTCGCGCGCTGACAGTCATGTTGTTGGAGCCTCAAAGTCACCAATTTCTCTTCTCCATCGATCCAACCAACTCCTCATGAATATCCACTCCATCCACTCAACTGCGCACCTTGTCCACCCACTCCTTCAATCGACTCTGGTTATCCACCTGCTCCGCCGACGCCTCCGTCCCACTGCGTTTCCGTTGTCAAGCCCTTGGGCGCGATAGACCCATGCAGCATGCAGCCCAGCAACAAGCCATCGTTCCATGCTGCATCCGAGCCCTTGACTCGCTGGAGTCTTTGGCCCTGTGCTCTCTCGGCTCTTTGTTCGCTTCTGCACGTCGTGGCTTGTTCGCCAGCGAGGGTAAATTCGACACTACATAGTTGCCTTTCATCAAAGCAGCGGATAACCTGCTCAAAGAACGAGGTCGAAGGAAGTTAACCTTGCTGGCCCTTGTACGTGGGTCTTGTTTCGGAGCGAAAAGTGCCCAAGCACACGCACCCTGGCGATCCCGACAACGGATACATGTGCTCATTCGCGAATGGGAGGCCATGCTCTTCGCTCTCTTGCCCATGCTTCTCAGCGATGCCCTCTCGTCTGGTTCAATCAATGTTCTCTTCACGCTCCTCCAAACGATCCACGACGGTCCACATGCCGCCACTGCTTGGTGCAGCTTCGTGCGGCTTGCGTCGCAATTGTGTGGCATCAAGTTCCCCTGCATCAGTTCATACCTACATGGAGGCAACAAAGTCGTCCGGCCGAGTTGTAACGGTGGAGAGGCTCGGTCTACACAAACTGCTCTTTTCCGAAGCGCACTACGGCACGTACGAACCCAGTGGACCCAAGGGACTGTTCTCCATTCCAGACGTGACAGAGAGCCCATCTCGATGAGTCCATTGCGGCCAAAACCGATGGCCAGGCTCTCCAGGCTCGACTCATCAGGCTTCCCCGACGGTCGCTATGCCAAGCTGACTACACCCCTGCTCTATCGGCAAATCACTCGCAGCATCCCAATCCCGTCCGCTGGACCTTTCTAGTCTCTGATCCCTCTCAGGCTATCAGTTCTTTTTGTCCACTGATTCTGAGTCTGGCGTTGCCCCACCAGGCGTTGATATCTGAGACTCTTGGAGACCCGATATGGATCCCACCGATGAGGCACGCACGTACAAACCAGGTACCTTCGCCTCCACGCGCATGACATTGCATGCGCCGAGCCTGGTTCTTCTTTAGCCGCCCGCCCATCGACTACACCGGGCATGTCAGTCAGACTCCTCAAGACACCGGTGGGACAGTTGGAGATCCTCTCTTCAGCTCGTCCGAGTTGCCAATGCTCGCAAAGATGCCGTCACCTATGACCACTCACTTGCAATTGTATTTCGCCGCGGCCGCCAGGTTCCTCGCTTTACCACCATGCAGAAATTCGCCGCGTCTGCATCTGCTGCTCGTGCTTGTGCGTCTGCACCCGTGCCGCCGCCGCTTCTACTTGTGCAACTGTTTCTCTGCTTCTGTTGTGTCTCTCTGACCATGGCGGGGTCCTTTGCCTTGTTCGTCTCACCCACCCTTACCCTTATCCATATGTTGTGCCTCCCTCTACCTGCTGTGCCGCCTTGCTTCCCCAGCTCTTCATCCAATGTCTTGCATATTCTCCCCTCCAGAAACCACTGACCGGCTGCTCGTCCACCACCATACATCTCCCAATTTCTGACATTCGTTGACCGGTTCTTGATAACGATGGGGTTTTCACCGCTGTTTTAGCACTCATCCTCTCAGAACATGCTCTTTACGGCTTGCATTAGCCGCAGTTGGGTCGCTGTCATCCTGAGCGGTGGCGCTTGTCCGGGCTGTACGGACCAAAGCTTCGATACAAGCGTCCCCCATCTCCTCTGATGAGCGATGATGCGATGGATCCCACCACCAAGCATATATGGGGCCGTCATGCCAGCATGACATTCGTACAGGCGCCAACAGCAAGTATCCAGCGATGGAGATCAACTATCAACTCAGATCTGATGCAACTGAGCCTTTTCGGAAATGGCTCTGGAACGGTTTACATACATCCTTCTAAAGCTGGACCAACCGACCAACTGACCTTCTGATCAATACGGCTCTGCTTTCATGTCGCCATCTCTCTCGCCATTATCTTGCAAGGTGGTATTTTTCAGATTCTCTACACGGGTCCATCTACTCCAGCGTCAAAGTGTATCAGATCCACCTTAAGTGTATCGTGAGATCTTGGCAAGAGAGCGACGACGACAAGCATGCCATCAGGACTCGAGGTTTTAGATTGCACTTGCTCATGAATTCTCCTAAGCTAGCTATCTGCAGCCTTTCGCAGAATAGGTGAACAGGAACCGATGTGGACAAACCGGGAAACGCAGCCGATGATGCATGTCAGTCCCGTCCGTCTAACATGGACGCAGCACATGCTAAGCACACGCAGATGAAAAGTCGTCGGTGTGTCTATTTGCGGGCTCCAGTGATCCTAAAACCCCAACAGCCCCTCTATTAATGTGTAAGCCAGTTGGCAGATTTGGTATCTAATACTAAACAAGATGGAGGGGAAAGCAAAAAGAAGCAACAAATCTCTAGAAACATTCTAGCGGGTATCAGTTTGCGTCCAGGGCACAGCTCAACATTCTAACGTTAACCATGCATCATGCGCGTCAATCGCCGAACAGAAACAAACCGGAGGTCAACAAGCTGGCGTAAACCAGCGCCTCCAAGAAAATCACACACAAAGCCGTCTGTCTAAACTCTCTTGTCAGTCTCGTACGGGTATCCTGACCTAGGCACTATGCCTCTCAACTCAACGATGCCGAGAGCTGCGCCTCGGCAATATCGCTCGGCCCGTTCCGGCCCTCTCATTTATCTGTCGCCCCTGGATCTGGCCCCCGGGTCAAACCCCTTCCACCAGCGAAGCCGATCTTGCTCCACTCAGCGAAACTGTAATCGGATGATCGAAAATAGCATGTTCTGCAACACGTGCAGCATGACAGCAACACATGTCGGCATCAGCTCGGGCCAGACGGCCAAGTCCAGCTTCCCCTCTAGGCCGACGTCGATGTGGAAGAAGACCCGGATGAGACCCCGCACGGCGAGGCTAGCCACCAGCTCGCACGCCCACGTCACCGTGGAGGCGTAGAAGGTGAGGTCAAAGTCGTAATACGGCTTGCTGTCAGTGTCGAAGGCAAAGTAAGGGTAGACGTCCTTGTTGGCGCCAAAGTGCAGCACCAAGATACTTCCGAGGAATGCTGCCATGGAGACGTTTTCGGCAAGAAAGCGAATGAAGACGTTGCGAGTCTGGAGTTTTTGATATGATCCGTAACTCTGCGTGTTAAGGCCCAGGAGCGATAGGATCCTGTGCACCAGGGGCGTCATCATGATGGGCGTGATGACAACCAGGCCTGTTGAAGAGAGAACCTGGAGAATAACGAACTGGGTTGGTGAGCGCAAACGTGCGTATAGAGCGCGAACGTATGTCTGGTAAGTCAACATGAAATACCTAGGCCATTGAGTTAGTCCAAGGCTCCGTAGGAAATTGAGGCTATCCGACTCAGTTTGGATCAGTGTGTGCACTCACAGCTTAAAGACCCAGCTCAGAGGGTAGCTCCCAACGCGTTCGCCCTCGCGGATGCCCAAAACCCAGCCGGTCAAGGCGTCTAGCAAATGCACAGTGGCGACCCAACCGTAGACGTAGACGACAGTCTCCAAGTTGTTGTGCGGTAGTGTTCGCAGATAAATCTCAGCATAAGCCTCTCCAATGACATAGGCCATCAGCCCGATAAACAGAGCCACACAAAACCACAGAAAGCGCACAAAACTCGCTGGCAGCCAAAGTCGACGCATTCTCACGCCCCGTGGGCGCAGCTCGGGCTCAACCTGGAGCATATCTGTGTCAAACAAGTCTGCAGTGACGTTGCGGCGCCGACGGTCCCTACCGTTCATCGATTCCGGCTCCCCGGTCCACCAGGACGTAGTGAAGATACGCTGAGTCTCGGAGAGCGAGTGACGAAGGCCTATGTGCCGCTCGTTTGTGGTGAGGATGAGAAAGGCGATTGCAACGGGCAGGGCCATGATGATAAACGTCCATGAGATCCACGCGGTGTTGTGGACGGTGAGAAAGCGTGTCGAATCATTCAGGTAGATTGGGATGGGCAGGGCGATGGACAATATGGCGATGAGAAGGACGGTGAGGGGGAAACCGAGGGATTGCGGCCACCAGTTAAGGCTGTAGAGGTTGAAGACCTTTGTGATCCAGATGAGGGCGGTGAGGTTGTAGAAGCCGTAGTAGACGAAGAGGAAGAACCAGAAGTTGAGTTG
This sequence comes from Fusarium decemcellulare, assembly GCA_013266205.1. Classification (NCBI taxonomy): domain Eukaryota; kingdom Fungi; phylum Ascomycota; class Sordariomycetes; order Hypocreales; family Nectriaceae; genus Fusarium; species Fusarium decemcellulare. Next base: position 7,163 of record JAAGWO010000552.1, read on the forward strand.
GACTCGCGCAGCTCCGTGACCAGGCGGCTTCCGTCCGTCTGGAAACTGACTCTCGTCACCATCAACATCAACACCAACATCGTCGTCGCTGGGCAATGCGTATTGAGGGAAGGGCACGGCGCACCAAGCCACAGCCTGTTGTCGTCAGATCAGTCCATGACTCTCCCCCCGAGATGCCCATATCAACATACCAACAACGCCGGCATCAAGACCAGAAACCCATACCGACTCCACCAAGTGTCGACGACCCTCCTCACCGCCGACTGCCTCGGATCAACCCAGATATCCAGCACCCAGCGCTGCCACGCGCGCTCCCAGACGGTCCTCTCATCCTCAAAGTCCTCGCTGCTGGTGGTGCTGGCCGCATCTTGCGCAAGCTCGGCGGCGACGGCGCTGCTGGCGATGGCGCCGTATCCGAGGATGTGGACGCTGCCGCGGTTGTCAAAGGTGTTGGCGGCGCTGGAAAGGAGGCCGAGCTGGCTGGGCCGTCGGGGCACAACACTCGGGCGCGGGGGCACGGCACGGAAGCGACCGAGCAACGGGGCCGAGTCGTTGGGGCGGACGTGAGACTCGGTGCCCTGCGTGAACTGGAAGAAGCTGGGCATGGGACGTTGGGTGGGAGAGCGGTGGGCCGAGTTGCTGGCCGACTACATCGAAAGGCGAGGCCGTATATCGGTGAGTGAGTGGTTCGTATTGAACTTGGCACGCGCAGTGATTGGGGGCCGCAAGTTGGTGCACCGAATACCCAAGGGACAAGGCGAGGAATCAAAGCCAAAGCACAAAAGCGCGGTATCGCGAACTTGACGTCGTTGTTGAGTTGTCGAGTCGGCCTCAGCCGGTGGTTGGGCGTCGCTATCTCGGCTGATAATGCGGATAAGCAAAACAAGGGTCCAATTTCCAATTTCCTTGGAATGACGCACGCACGCTAGAGATCAGCGGGCTTCAGTGGGGTGCGTGAACATGGGCATTGGTTTTCAGGGGCCCCCTTGCGCAGGAAACTGTCTGCATCTTGAACGAGCACTGCCAACGGATATGGCAGATGGCAACCCGAGACGGGTGAAATCCTAGGTCAAGAAGGGAACCGTTGCTCAATTACTGGTCAAGTACATATTACAAAAACTACAAGTTTCGTAGCCACACATTTACATCTCGCTCGCCCAGCGCGTCGCCCAGTTTTCACAGCCCAAGCAGCATACTCATCCTGCTCACTCCGAATCTGTACTGAGACTCTCTACTAATGATGCCTCATCCTTCTCGTTTACAAGTACACCCCCAGCAATGTCGTCTGAAAAAGCCACCGTCTTTGCCGAGGCATGCCGCGCTGACGGCTCCAACAAGTCACCACTCCAGGGCTTGCATTCCCTGACGTGCTCGCCACATCGCAGGCACGTCCAACCTTCCCCTTCCTCCCGCTCCAGGCGGGTAGCCAGGCAGACGAAGCAGTATACGCACCCACAGGGGATCGTCTCGTATGGGTTGGTGATGTCCGTCTGAGCCGAGCCAATTACGCCGCTAGAGGCCGCGGCTGCCATAATCTCTGTCTCCGATGTGGCAGTATCGTTCTGGTCCTGGTAGCAGATGGCGCAAGTCCTCTCGGGGAGGAATGCGTATTCTCCGTTTGGCTTGCCATCTTCCTCTGGTCCTGTTCTGATAATTTCCTTGGTTTTTCGCCATGTCCGGGTCAGCCATCGCCGCCACCGTTGGATACCAATCAAAGGTAGCACGAAGAGTAAGAACTCGGTGAATGCGTGCCAAACCAATTGTCGGTTAAGGTACTCAAATGAAACCTCTCGGCTGACCTGGCTTGTCGGCGGTGCAAGTCTCATTCGGAGGACTCTGTCGAGCAGTGTCCGATATCGTCCGTGCAGCAAAAATACGAGAAATGAGACGCATGCAGCTGCTGAATGGACGGTCGATAATGTAGATGTCAACTTAGAAAGCCGTTTCAGTCGGGGACTCGGTTCATCGTATCCATCATCGTGCTCCATCAACCAGTCTTCCCATCTCGTCCAAGCGTAGTTCCCGAACACTGTCACCAGGCCGTAGAGTGATTTCTGTACTTTCGAAGGTGGTTTAAGGATGGGCCCATCTCTCCTGGCGTCCGTGTATTTGAGGTTCTGAAGAGCTGCTCCATACGTCGCATCGTGATCCCACACGGTGAGCTTGAACAGAATTGCCCGGAGGGCCAGCATGATCTCAGCTGACCAGTCATCGTGAAGATGTCCTCCGCCGAAATATTTGAGACCTTCGCAAACCTGCTCCTTGAGGATATCCAGGAGCTCCACATCAAGCAATTCTGCGTCCACCTGTCCTACACGGAAGGCAGGCCTCGTGCCCTCTCTCGTAGATATCACGTCCCAATCGGATCCGATACGGTTGAGGGGATAGGGCAGGCGCTCGACGCTGGTTCGGGCTCGGGAAGATTGCCGCTGCGCAGCGATGCGGGCAACGGCTTCGGCCTCGCGGGCCTGGCGGCGCGCAGCAACGCGACGCTGCGCTTGGACGAAGCTCGAATCGGTCATTGGACTGGGAGCATGGAGGCGGTCGGTTGAAGCGCGGAGGTTATGGAGGGATCGCGGTGTTTGGTGAGTCGACGTTTGTCGGGAGAATGTCACATGGAAGCAAAGAGAAAACGCGCCAAACGTCCCTTATCGACGACCTTCTGGGGTTGAGCGGAGCCACATGACGACAGGGCTGAGCAGAAGCCGAGGTGTTGTCGGCTGCGCGCCTGTCGATTTAGCGCTCGGGTCGCATTGCCCTTCCTGCCAGAGGCTCGCTCCTTCCCCCGCGAACGGCTCCCGGGGCCACTTGCCCCAATGAGAGTTAGAGCACGCAGTGGCAGGGCAGGTCAAAAACGGCATACTGTAACTGGGCAGTCGCCTGCCATTAAATCGCAATGGCCATATTGCTCTTTCCCAGGTGTTGCGATTTTTGAATACGATTGACTCTTCCTTAACACAAATGGTGACCTATGCTCGTGTTCTGCGCGTGAGCGCCCCCCTGATTCGTTTTCCAAACCATCCCCCTTTGAACATCCAAACATCTCCATCACCAAAACATAACCTCATGCCTCTATCCAAAAGAGCCTTCTTAAGAAGCAGCCCCGCGACCACCGACTCCTCACTGTGCCGGCGTCTCGGTGATCGAGGCGTCAATCGCGGGCAACTGACGACCTCTATCCCTGGGTGCGGCCATGAACTTGATCTCAACGAGGTACCAGAGATACCTACCGATATCCTCACGAGTGATGCCCTCTCCTGCACTATCATCGATGCCTGTCTAGCGGTCTGTATCATCCCTAAGAATAGCCATAGTATTCCTATCGCCCAGCTCAGGAGCACGAGTGGTGCTCGAGAGGTTTGCGGTAGCCATATGGAATAGCGGCATTAGGGCATTTTGCTCCTGATCCTTCTCGACGGCTCCAGCTGATATCTGAGGCCAGAATTAGTAATAGCTTTTGAATGCATCGCAAACGAATTCACACCTCGCTGAATTGGGTCATGGGCAATTCCAGAAAGACAGGCGAACACGCTTTCTGATGAGAGGCCGAACTTCTCAGCCATCCATGGGAAATATTTTGCCAGGCTGTAATGACGGCCAAACACGCCCCTATTGAACATTAGTAAAAATTCAACGTCTTAAGAAAGAGAAAGAAAAAGAAAGGGAATTGCTCGCACTTTGGCATATCTTGAGTTCCGCTCGTAAATAATAGCCTGCAGTTGGAATCGGGTCCGACGAGCACATCAGGAGGTGTTGAGGCCCTCTCCTTGACGTTGGCGAAGATATCGCTACTGTCTTGGGCGACGCCAGTCAACGCGCCATCGTCGGTGAAGCGGAGATCTAGAATCTTGATCTTGATGGCAAGGTCATCATCAATATACTTCTGGACGAGAGGAGCAAGAGGACTGTATCAAGATGTCAATATTGTGAGTTCTCGGGTCATGGCTGGCTCAAGCTTAGCGCTAAAAACGGATTAGGGAGACATGGAGGTATGTAGGGAGCACCTGCCCGTCGTCACCCGGTATTACATACTCACCTTAAACACGAACAACTTTCAGAATTCCAATCCTTCTAGAACTCTTCTTGTTCAAACAACACTCCCGGCCAACACGACACGACACGTGCACATTCGCACAATTACCTACAGGACCCAGGCGAACCGGAATCCGGTTTTCGGCAATGGCACCCTTTTCAACACTATTAGCGACTGCCCGTTTCGTGTTTCAATAGATAGCGGAGGGCGCTTTGACATTTCCGACAGTCTGCATGCGGACAGTCCCAGAAGCCTGGGACCTGGGACCTGGGACCATCGACACAGCAGCAACCGGCACCACACGCATATCCTCAGGGCTCTCTCGGTAGCTACCTACCTGGCAGTGGACCAACACTTTTGCACTTTGTTCCTCCAATTTTCCAGGCTCCTCGCCCGGTGACAGGACATCTTCGGCTCTGTGGATACTTGGCGAGCAATCACAGTTGCAGCTGCGCAAGTATGAGACAGAACGTCTACTTTGGGTAATCCCTAAGCCCGCCCAAGGCCCGCGCCGAGTGGCTGCGTCAAGTGATGTTTCACAAGGCTTCGCTCTCGCTGGCAGCCTTGGGCCAGGATCAAGAGCGAGCGGGGTGGCACGATTCTTCGAAAACGGAGCGTCTCGGCAGACAAGGTGATTCTGGGCGTGTCAGCATCCGTAGGCCATACTGTTTGCGGCATTCTCAGCTCAACGGCGGGCCAGTCGCTCATCTATCCGGGGCCTCGACCTACGCAACGACGCAGTCCAACCAACAAGCCAAGTCCTCTGAAGCGGCTTGTCTCAGCTATCCAAGATTAGTGTCTTCCTTTCCACAGTCTGCCCGTGGAAATGCAGCCTACCGTTTTTCGACAGATCCAAGTCTTTGACCCGGAACCCAAAACAGCGCCACATACCGGTCCAGCCAACACGGCTCTGGGGATATCGACCTAACGGCATTGTTCTGAGATTTGAATGCAGCTTAGCTCTGCCTGCTTCCAATCATGTCGTCGGCTGAGAATTGCATTTTTGTTTGATTGTGACGATCAGCTCCTCTGCCTCGCGCCTCCCAGGTCTTGGCTGGGACCATTTAACAGTATCAGGGCCATGCGGCAATGCCCCCTTTATTTCCCTCCTGTCCCTACAGAATGGGTCTCTACCAACCTACGCCGTTGGTAAGGACATGACACGGACTTGTTCTGGCTGTTGGTTGCACCAAACAGTCCTCGGTTTGCCGCCCTTGGACACCCTTCTTTGTGTCTAGCTTGTTGGTCCCAACCAACAAAGCGAACCCTCGCGGGGCCTTACACTTCCTTCTCACCCCTCACACGCGCGACTCAGCGTGTCAGTCAAAATCATGGCAGATCCATCTCGAGATGAAGTTCCAACTCAGTCTGAGCTCGAGCTGGTTCAGACGCGAGCTGGAGCGCCGCGTTCTCGAGCCAGATGCCGTGCCTCCCTGGCCTGTATCCCTTGTCGGTCCAAACATGTCAAATGCGATGGAGTTCTGCCTTCCTGCACTCGATGTAAACTGGAAGAAAAGGCCTGCACCTGGGTCAAATCACGCCGAGGGATTCGAGATCCAAAGAAGCGGGACATGATGAAGAATGAACCCCTAACGCCTGATCAGGATCCAGAAACAGAGAGCACACCGTCACCCAATTTCTCCGGCTTTGGAATACTCATCAATGTCACCAAACCGCTCCCTCCTTGCTATGTTGACCCAGAGACACAGAATTCTCGTCCTCACCAGTACTTGTTCGATCTCTACTATGACAACTTCCACGCCACCCACTCCTGGCTCCCACCCAAAAAGAGTCTTAGTCGCCTGATTGAGAAGATTCCCGGCGAGTTGAATTTCCTTGTTACCATGATCCTCTACGTCGGGTCCATGTATACCGACAGGGTGGAGAGTACATCGTTGCGAGCAGATGCCTACGAAATGGCTTCTGGGTTTCTAACCCCCTCGGTCTGGTCTGTTCAGGCGCTCTTATGTATGTGCGTCGCCGCCTTTGGAGAGCAACAGGACCTATGCTGCAGCCGCTGGTTTGACAAGACCCGTGAAATGGCATTGTCCTTGGGACTTCACCACAAAAGCTTCGCCGACGAGCAGGAGGATCCTGTCTTGGCCGAGTCATGTCGAAGGGCGTACTGGGCCTTATATGCACATGGTTCGCTACGGACGGTCCGAGAACATTTAGGGCATTGGCAACTCTACACCACACAAGCAACGACAGGACTACCATGCGAGGAGTGGGAATATGAGACTGGCGTAAGTGAAGCTGATTTATTGTGATATTTCAGACCTGACCCGTGACAGAATATCCCGACCCCGGTAACTCAGGCCGAGTACTACCGAAACGGCGCATCGCAAGAGTACTCTTCTTGGGCATACCTTGTGGACTTGACACGCATTTGTGGCAGGTATATTCTACCTCTCCTCAACGTTTGGGAACAGGCATCTCCGGATGCAATAGAAGATGCGAACCTCCTAGTTGAATCCTGGATATTGCAGCTGCCAGTCCGGAAAAGGGAATTCGTTGACGATAATGGGGCGGTTGACTTGATACTCTATCACGCAGTAAGCAAACAATTTTCTTGGTACTGGTTTGGTAACTGAGATTTTCCCCCCTCATAGCTGGGCATCGCATACGGGTAGGTTGAATCACACTACTCTTCTTGTTTCATAGTTGACTTTTAGGCAAGCCTTCAAATTCGGATGCAGCTTAACTACAGAGGGGTAGGGCCGCATATTAAAATCCGAGAGGTTGCAAGCCATGGGTACTCCATCCTCAGCAATTTGCCGTGTCCCCCACCCAGTGCGGTTACAGGTTCAGTCACCCGGTTACCTGGATCGAAGGCTGTTCAGGCAGCGCTACACCTGGTGACACTATTCAACTCCCACCTCCCGCCGGCAAAGTTGTCTCCATCTTGCATCCTAGGTCTAGAACGAGCGGCCCTGCCTCTTGTTGATGCCCTGTTATACAGGGGTGGGCCACCGATCTATCAGGTCAAGATTTCAATTCTAACAAACGTACTGAAGAATGCTGGCGAGTTCTGGCCCAGATCGAAAGCAGTCTTTGAAGAGATTGACGAGGTAATGAGAACGGTTAGAGAGAATACAGAAAACAGCAGGCAGTCGACGGCTATGGCGACTATGACTGACATGTTTGGCTCGCCTAGTACATACGAGGATGATGATTTCAATCAGTTCATGTCACCATCGTTCTCAGCGACGGGACAGATAGATCCATGGACGGGGACTTTACCCCGTTCTTTGAAGACGGAAACAACGACGGCGGAAGCGGCAGCTTGGCTGGGGATGACATCCCCGTTTATCAAGAGCGAGGAGGAGATGCGGGACATGGTACCTTTACCAGGGGGCTCGCTCCCGACGGCAGAGACGAAGGGGGCGGAATTGGGAGCTCGATCGGGAATGCCATCCTCGTGTGTCAAGGCTGAGGGACAGTGGTCATAGATCAGTGGAAGCGCGATGCTGGTCGAGGGGGGGGTAAAAAGGGGGCTGGTTTTGCAGAGATTCTAGTTGAGTGAAGGCTTCTGTGTCTGTCGTTAGCAGTGTTGATGGAGTAAGGGTTGTGGCCTCTAGTTTTTGTAAACTGGATAGTTAGGGATTACTAGATCCAATTGGAAATATTGATTGCCATGTGCACATCATGATGTGAGTTTTTTTACTTTTAACATGACGAAAATGCCAGAGGTGTCGTTGTATTAGACGGAAGCCAAAGCAAGTTCTATTGCGAAACCTTGAAGTGTTGTAGTAGGTGGATCTACACGTGGTAGCCAACACCCTACCTCGGACAGCCTGTTGCATTACACCCACGTGGTTGTTTGCTAGGATGGGGCAACAAAGGATGGAGTGGCCAGAGTAGCTTGGCTGTGAGCCAAGTCTAGTAAAGGTAGCTCACAACAACTGGTAGATTACGCAGGTACTGTATGCGGTAGTGAGTATGCGTGATAAGCCACGATGGACCATCCAGGATCGGCTACAACGCGTAGAAGAGGAGGGAAAAGAAGAGAAGAACTGAAAGCCATGGTATTTATAAGTTTCAGTCTCCGAAGACGGCGCACCTGATCTTGAATGAACCCGTTACTTAGCTATTAACCCTCTGTTGCCAAACAGTCAAAGACATTTACCCTGGAGCTGACCGGAGCTGTTCACGGGGTCCCTGGGTCAGGCTAACACATCCCCCACCACTAGCGGGGGGCTGCACTGCAGGGATCCTGATGCCCACCCCCACCAGCCTGATCTTGATTAGCGACCCGAACCCGAACGTGGACTCTCGCCGCCTGGTCTCTTACATCATTCATCGCAGCGCGACAAACAACCCCAAGCCCAGCTCAATTTACCGCTCATTCACGCCCAGGCACCGACCACGCCCTGTTGCGATCCACGCCGTGAACCTCAGAAACTGCAATTTCCATGCTATGCGCCGTGACTCATCGCGCCTAATCCCTGACTTAACCGGAACCGAACCATTCGTTGCTTGCGCTACTGGCGCCAGCCTGCAGTTCGCGATCCTGGCGAGTGCATAAATACACGACCTGTCCGCCAACCTGAACCTGAACCTGAACCTGGCCAGGCTACCGCTTGCCTGATGCGACTCGGCGCCTTCGACAAACCCTCACCGCGCGCCTTGACTCGACGCCATCTTGCTGCGACGTCTGCCGGTGTAACCATCCTGCCGTGCGTCCTTGCGCGCAGGCAGACCAGAACAAACAACCACCATGACATCGTCGCGCCGACGTGAACTCCGTCCCGAGGACTCGTGGCGTGTTGTTGAAGGAGAGAACGACAGTTTTGACACCAGCATCCTCCCCTCTCTGGCAGACTCGTCACCGCCCTTGTCTTCAGGCGGCTTGCCTTCGCAGCCCTTCTCGCAGGCCACCATCAGCTTTGGTTCCCAGGACAGCATCCGTGACTTTGGTGCCGACCCAGACGACGAACGCGACATCTTGCGCGAGCCTTTCCGGCCAAGCCTCTCGCGCGCGAGCGTAAGCGCAAGCGGAGATCGTGTTTATAGGACACCCGACCCCGAGTTCCACATGCCACGAATGGATTTCTCAGGCGATGGTCCAGGAAGTGGTAGTGGGAGAAGCGAGAGGACAATCAGGGGGCTGGGAATAGGATATGGCGGCGACGAAGGTGGCCTAGGAATGAGACGACGTGCATATGCTCCCAAGGGGAGCCCATCCAAACAGAGAAGTCGTCCAACGAGATATAGTGACACCGACGACGAGTATCACCGCTATCATCGAAGATTCCGTCCCGAACCGCCACAAACGATTCGACGCCGACTGGCCCAGTCTCTTCCTGCTGCTCTCTACGACACGCTCAGCTGGTTCTTGGGCGTTGTCGCGCTGGCTTTCCGCTATGCTCAGCGGCCCTTTGCAATCCTCCTCGCTATTTATCTCTGCCTGGGTGGCTTGATAATCGCCCAGAACATGGCCACTCGCTCCATCACCGCCTCTCTCTCTCCGCTCTGTCGACTACCAGGCGCATCGTTTCTCAACCTCCCATTTTGTCCTTCTCTCGACACCATCGTGCCGCCTGATGGGTCGGCCCCTGTCGAGTTCGATGACCTCATGAGCGTCCAGTCCAAGTTCGAACAGGTTCTCGAGAAGAGCGCCGACGGCGTCTCGTTGCCTTTTGAGATGAAACGCTCCGAGACGGCCTTGAGGGACCTACGGACTCTGATTCGACATAGTGAACTGCAGGCGCGCGACGAGCTTCTGCTTGAGTTTGACGGCTATATCGAAACCGCACGGCAGACAACCGAAGACTTGCAGAAATTTAATACCCGTGTTGGTTCTGCCGTCGACGCTGTCATCAGTATCAATCGCTGGACGTCTCGTTACATCGACAGTCTTGCCCCTGAAGCCGAAGGATCTTCATCCACTTCCTCACTCGGCCCCTATTCCTCCGTTGCCAGCTGGGCGTCTTGGCTATTTCACCCATTCCAGCCCACTACCGACCACATGTTCAGCGAGCGCATGCTTCTCGACAAGTACGTCGAACACACTGCACTCGTCTCGGACCGCATCGCATCTCTCATTCTTGAAGCGCAGGCAGTCCTGCGCCTTCTGACAAAGGCGGAAGAACATCTCGATATCATCTTCGACGTCTCCAAGCGATCGTCCGCTGATGCCGCCTCCCGCCGCGAAAACGTCCTCTGGAACATATGGACCCTGGTTGGTGCAAACTCGAACCAGCTCAACAGCCTGTCCCGACAGCTCGCTTTGCTGCGCCATGTCGACGCCCAGCGGTCTTCAGCCGTCGTTCAAGTCACAGCTCTGATCCTGGAGTTGAAGAGCATCGACGCTGGGCTCAGCGATCTGCGTGATCGCGTCGCCGCGCCAGAGCTGTTGCGCAATGACGTTGGAGGCGGTCCACAGCTGCCGCTCAGCGTGCACATCGAGACCATCGACCTTGGAGTTGAGCGGCTAGACTACGCGAGGAAGAGGATCCGCGCTGCTGAGGATGATCGCGTGCGCCAAGTGCTGGCCAAAGGGGGAGTGCGTGAGGAGCTGCTGCTTGAGGGAGAGCGACGCTGAATTGAAGCATAATGAAGGAATGATGTGGGATTAATGAGATGGATGCGTACATTTTGGCTACAACTGCCTTGTTTGGAGTTTGGGCGTATTGGAAATCATGATACCAGAAAATGGGCTCTGAGTAACCAGAAATACATACAGCCATAACTAGTTTAGACACATTTTTACGGCTCATTTGGATATATTCGAACGAGGGCAGAACTTGACTTTCAGAAACCAACACTGCTTTGTCTTGAAAGGACCCTTTGAATTTGTTTCAGTCGGCACAGAGACATACTAGCATCCTTGAGGTAGATCTTTTCATTCAAATTGAGGCTACTTGTACTCGCTCGCCTGGGCCATGTCATGACCTGCTGCATTGGCTTGTAGGTAGTTACCTAGTACTCTCTTGCCTCAGGTCTGTAATGGCATAATTAACAGCCAAATCATTGATCTGTACAGACATCTTCCCGCTGACCACCATATCAATCCTGTTCAATAGTTCACCTCTGGCGACATGAGATGAACATGACGATGAACAAAGACTCGCCATATCAGTCGCCAAAGCCCCCGTTGTATGCCCAGGCCCATAATTGTTACATCAATCCGAACCGACGCCTCATTTGAGTAATGCCAATCCCATGCACCCGAACCCCTCGTAAATAGTGGTCGTCAAAACAGTCCTTTCCCGTGGTATGGCCCGAGATCCAAGAAAACCATGCCTGCCCAATCCAAAACGCCGATGCCATGCTTTGTCAAAATAAATGCAAGGTGAGATGCCGTCTAAGCCCCAATGTTGTCCCAGAATCGTACTAGAAATATCCAGGAAAAACTTTTGAAAGTGCACGCAGCCCTGAATCATTGTCAGTCTATGATCAAAATTGTTCCAAAGAAGATCAACTTACACATCGCCCTTTGCGAATCGGGATCGTCGAAGGGCGCATTTTTGGCCGCGATTTCGCGCATACGCTGTCGAGCAAATGAGGAGGGGCTCTTGCGCCCTGCTGTTGGTGTCGCTGTTGGTGCCGTCCTTAGCTCGGAATCTTCTGGCTGCGTTGGGAGTAAGTTCAGAGCTCGAGGCCTTGATCGTCTCGGTCTCGAAGTCTTGACAGCGGCAGGCGGACGTGGGCTCGGTTCGGGCTCCTCGGAACGCGAAGCGGTCGACGAAGGGGCTGGGGGCGTGTCTGATTGTTCTTGCGTTTCTGTTGCTACGTCTTCGGCAGGACGTCGCCTGAACTTTGGCAATTTCAATGATACCAGGGG
>JAAGWO010000553.1:0-14078 GCA_013266205.1 Fusarium decemcellulare
CCCTCGGCCTGGTCCTAGCCCGACGAATAAAGCCCTGGTGCCAATCCCGCGCCGTGCCCGGTGGCAGTGGCATCAGCCTTTTGAGGGTTCCGAACGCAACTCTGCGATCCCTCTTCTTCTCCCACACATAGCAAGCGCCGCAGTGCCATAATAGCATGCCCGCTCAACTAAACGGGTCTATGACCGCCAGCATCCCCATTCGAATACCAGGCGACCAGACCACTGTCCTCTACAAGCAGCACAAACATTCGCGATCATCCTACTCCGAATCATCCCCGCTCGCCAATTCCCGAAACAATTCCCTTACCTTCCGCCCGCCTAAGAGGCTCATGTCCAATCCCGACAAGACTATCGCCGTTATCAACGCCAGCGGTCGGCAGGCTGCGTCGTTAATCCGCGTCGCCACCGCCGTCGGCTATCATGTTCGCGCCCAGCTGAGGAATCTCGAGGGTGTCGTGGCTGCTGAGGTTTCGGGCAATCCTAATGTCACCGTCTTCGTGGGCGAGCTGTATACAAGGCCCAACCCTTCGGAAGCCGAACGCGATGTTACCAAGCACGGCCCTCTTGCCGGTGTCGGCGTCAATTATCAATTGATCTCGAATTTGTTCCATGGCGCCCAGCTTGCTTTCATCAACACCACATTCTATGGCGATGAGATTCAAATCGGGAAGGCGCTTGCCCAAGCAGCCAAGAACGCAGGGATCCAGCACTATGTCTACTCGTCTATGCCAGACCATGCGGCCTATAATCCCGAATGGCCGTCACTACCCCTCTGGGCTGCGAAGCACGAGGTTGAGCAGTACGTGCGAGAGTTGGGCCTGCCCGCAACCTACGTATACACCGGCATCTACAACAACAACTTTACCTCTCTTAAATATCCTCTCTTCTGCATGGAATTGCAAAAGGACGGCTCTTTCAGATGGCAAGCGCCCTTCCACCCAGACGCCAAGCTACCTTGGTTAGACGCCGAACACGACGTTGGCCCTGCTGTCCTGCAAATCTTCAAGGACGGACCTTCCAAGTGGCACGGAGAGCGTATAGCACTTGCATACGAATACCTCACACCCCGAGAAGTCTGCCGACTCTTCTCCCGCGGACTCGGTCGTCCTGTGCGCTATGTCCGAGGTCCCATCGAGATCAACGTGCGGATCCCCGCGGGTTACCGAGAACAACTTGTCGGATTAGAGCAGCTATTCGACCCAAAGCAGAAGGATGCGCGAAAGCAGCCACCTTACTTTGGAGATCCCAAGGTTGAGATTAGCTGCCCAAGCGAAGCCTTGGAGCTCTGGGAAGGCCCTCGAGGAATGGAGGAGTATGCGCGAGAGATGTTTCCACTGGAAGAGGAAGCGAATGGCTTGACATGGATGCTGGATGATGACGAGAGCGATGATGATGATGTGCACAACACAGCGACATCTGTCGAGCAACTAAAGATTCATGATGGCGAAGATGATAGCGACGACGACAATGACGACGGCCTAGTTATGCGTGGTCGCAAGCGGGACGAAGAAGAGTGGTTGGCATAATGAATTAGGTGATGACGGGCCAAACTTGGTCCAAAAACTCGACGAGAAAAACGACAGGGAAAATCGCGAAAGACTAAAAAGAAAAAAGGCGGACTCCAACTGGACCTAGACGCTCGATCCAGGGACAGATGGTAGAGCGGACTGGCGGCATTGCATTTCGGCGGGAGTTGTGTGTATTTGGTCAAGGGGTCCAGGCCGAAATATATGTTTTGTGTAGGCGTCATTTAGGTGGTTGGTCTGGGAACCTCTTATACGACTTTTTCATGACTTGGCGGGTGTGGTTCGGTCAACGGATGACTGGGGAAATAACGAATCAGCATCTGCCCCTCTCTTGTGTTGGTCCTCTTGCAGACCTTGTGCTTGTCTTTGCTCAGTCACTCACACGTGAGAGATGAGGGCATCGAAAACTCGCAACCGTGATTGCAAACACCATGCCGATATGACCTCAGGGCTGGGCACGGAAGATGATCCTGATCCGGATGGATCAACCCACCAAGAGAAGTGACGCTTTAGAAGCAGGGCATGCCTCTCGGCTTTGACGGCAATTGCACATTGTCAATCGCGCAAGCTTGGGGATTGGGATGGAAAGATGGAAGGATGGAGAAACACCAAACGTCAGGGAGGGACGAGAACCGCTCACATGCTTCATATACTTGCACAGCCATGTCCAGTCAGAGCCTGGGCAACAATTCAACATTGCCACCTTGTAACCATAAGACCACACAATCTTATCTCGGCTTATCTGGGGCCTCAACCCATCACTGGACACGACGGAGCAAACTCTGGATGATCCCTCCTCGCACCGGCGAAGTGTAACCTGATTATATATCATGCCAACTCAATTCGACATCCCCGCATGACCTGGATATCTCGCATCCTTCCCACCCGCACAGGCGCGTGGGGCCGGTTGCCGAAGCGAACGCCGCGTGGGGGGGATTTTCTGGGGGAGGAGAAGGGATAGTATCTTATCTGGAAAGGATTTACGAAATGGATTGGGAGAAGGGGGAAGGGTGGTCTGGTTGTTATCTCTGTGGCGCCCCATGGCCCCCTGCTAAGGTCCAAACGACCACGTACACTGTGAGGGCGAGAGTGGGAGTTGGCTTGACTTGTGACAGTATTGACTTTGCGCTGGCATAGTGCCGAGGAACACAATTAAACAGTAGTCAAGGAATGGTCTTGTCTTATTAAATATTATGAGAAGCTTGTAGTTGATGACCTTATCGTGAATGTGCCTGCCTCTTCTTGCCTGGTCTGAAACTTAATACTACAAGGGTATTGAAGGGCGCTTGGCGAGTGGGATTCATTCTCATCACTCTTGGGAATGATCTCCATTGACTTAAGGTGAGCCTGTCATCAAGACCATCAAGAATCCTCCTTTTGTAACATTTGGATCGAGATGCTAGCACGGTGTGTGAGAAACCCGTCTATCCTGCTTCCTCTTGACAGTCCAATTGCTGGACGCGATAAAGATTAACTCTGGGCCTCGAACTCTTCAAGAATAGGAGAAGCTCACTGGCCAGTTGTGAATGACTACTGCAAAGCGATGTCTACTATTCTGCTAAAGATCATGTCTGACCCGTCCGCGGAGAATCGGTGATGAAGTGGCTTTGTATTTATTAAGCTAGGTGAGATAAACATGACGAAGACCAATTCTTGTGCAAGTTGTGAAGGTGAACTGGGTTGAAATGAGAGGGCCGAGTCGGACATTAGCATGAGAGCGGCAGGAATGAGCGACCGAATACTATCATCAATCCCCCTCTCCGAACAATATCTTCTAGTACTTCACGCTCCATACACTACATGTCAAGTCACTCATAGTAAATGCCCCGGTTAAAGATGAGGCTCATGTCCCAATATCATCAGTCTCAGATTCTCACTCGGACACCGTCGCAGTGCTCTGAATCCCCAGTGAGTGGCCACCAACGTGTACAATGATGTCTATGAAACATGCCATGAGCAGCGACCGGTCGATAGAATCGGCTGGCTTGGGTGGCTCGATGAATCGAAATGCCCTTCCTGCATTGCCTAGAAACCTCGATCTACGGCGGATGATGAGGCTTTGGTTGAAATACGTGGCGATGTCTGCAAGACTTGCGAAATAGATGGCTCTTCCGTATTTCAGATCTGCGGTTGGTGTGCTGAGTGGAAGAGATTGACAAAGGGGGCCCGTCCCGCGGCGGCCCAGAAAAAGGGGCAACTCATTCACCTTCTCACAGCCATAACTTTCACACCCTATGCCGAGGCTTACCGATAAGGACTTATTATAAGAGCCCTCGGAGCCTGAGCTTTCCGTGGCCTTGATTATTCTCAATTGGCATGAGTTGAGATCTACTAATAACATAAGGTTATATCCGGGGAGTCATGTACTGAACACGACCTAGCCGGTGCCAGCTTGCGGCATGAGTTGCCGAACGAAGCCCTTCTATTAATAAGCCGAATGATCCGTAAAAAGGACTAGACGTTCTACGGATAGCGCTGGTTCTTATTGTGAAAGCACTGCTCTCGATGCTGTTTGTCTTTTATTACTTGGCTTCCTTCGCGCAGATATCCGATTGAATTGTAGATGCTCTTAAGTTCCGCCTTGTGTGCTGGGTCATCTTCTTCCTCTGCAGCTGATGATGGACTTGTAGGTCTTGTTAGATACTCTTTCGTATCTTGTCCTGGCTTCTTGTTTGGCTGGTGTCTTTTGGCTCTGGTACTGTGGTCCTGATTCCCCCTGAAATTGCAATGAGTGTGCAGAAACCTGCCATAGACGGTGGATTTATTCTAATGAGTCTTTTGTAGATTGCTGAAGAATGAATTGAAGTGGGCTGATTGGACCTGTCGCTGATAACATGTCGCGTTGATAGGTTCTGGTGACAGTGGACGAGTGGTGCGCTATGATTCTGGTGTAAAACTGACGCCGAGTCGATGATTTAGATATACAATTTTCACCCATCAAACATTTCTGGAAGAGCAGGATAACGAGACACTATACTTCACGGTTTTATCAGGTGTTAGCATGCTACGTACTATCCCCATCGTCGACGCGTCCCACCAGAGGCTTATCGATGTCGTGTCCAGGGGACGAGACAGGGAGGCCAAGAGACCTGATGGCCGATAAGCAAATGCACCAGGGCTAGTTAACCCGAGGGCATGGGGAATGCTGATCTCCTTAACCCGCTACATCTAGCACAGATTCTTCATACCATAGTACTTTAGCTAAGATTTAGGAGAATGGATATATGTCTTCAACACTGCCTAGGTATTTGAACGAGTACCCACAACATGATTACCGTATTCGGTAGAGTATGCATATCAGTTTACAATCCGGTTGTGCTCGAGAACCTGGATTTCCCCCTCGTTCTTTGCCTCAGAGAAGACTGGCGACTATCCAGTGGTTGAAGTAGACGGTTTGAGATGATGGGTGTCAGCACGAACAGCGGCCGCCCAGCACAAGTAGGGAAACCACCTCGGCGGGTGGGACGGCTCGAGACCCGAAGATGCACCCCTTTTGCTGCAAGCGGTGCCATATTGGCATTGCGCTGTTGTCGATTGTATCTTGATTCGCTATGGTCCTGTACGAACCTGAATTAGCGTCGCGCCTTAAGTACGCTGGACTCGACACATACTTGGGCGCTTCATCTCAAACCACCACCCTCTCTCCTAATTCGGAGGCCATGTCATTTACAGCGAATTCCCATCGGTTGGAGGTTGTGTCACCACAATCAGAAGAGGGGCATCTGCCCGGGAGTTACCCAATGTCACCTGGCCCATCAAGAGTTTGCGATTAGCCGAGAGCAAGGACGACAATAACAAACACCAAACGCATAGTCCAAGATGGCCTAGACCATGGGGTATTACACCGTCAGATTTCACGAGACGCCGCAAGACACTTGAGCGGATGCACTCTTTGCGCGTCCGGTATAAGACACTCAACGGCCCTCGGGTGATATTACGCCATTCCTCCCAAACGGACCAGTTGCATTGGTGGAATCAGATGAAGGCATGAACCGACAGGCAACCACGAGGATTTCGACAAATTCTCTGGTAGGGGTGCGGGGATAGAGGGTGTTGATGTCGGCTATAAACAAGATGTTGGAATCACGGGCGCATCGAGAAACATGACCAAGAATCAGAGAAGCCATTCGAGCCTTTGGTTCACTCTGCGACCCTACTTATCTCTTGTGCCGCTTGAAAGAGAGCGCATGGTCAAGGAAAACAGACGCACCTTGTCATCAATATGCAAACGCATGGAATCTGAGGAATAGCAGAGAAAACCCAAACCTCCAGCATGAGGTATCTGGACTAAAGCACCAGCATTGGCCGAGCAAAGGAATCCGGTAATGCTATGATCGCAGATGGCCCTTTCGTAGTGGTAGGCCATGAGTGAGCTTTAGGGGGTGGGGTACCAGCAGGATAACTGTCATGAGCAGTCCTGTAATTATCCAGCTCACCCATGCCATGACGGATAGCTGAGTGACAGGAGAGCCCCGGGGGGAAATTTCATCATGTTTACAAAGACCGTTCTTCTTTTTGAGAAGGACGTAGTATAGTAAGCTGCAATCGCGTCTTGTTGACCTTCTCTAGTACACAGCTCTCGAGGAGCGTGGGTATTTAGTTGAGAAAAGTATTGACCGTGAACCGATATCTATCCTGACCTGATTGCTAGGCAAACCTCGAGTGAATTGATGAAATAATCATTTATTAAAACGAGCCTTGCCTTACCCTCTGTCAAGGGTTTTATTAACCATCTGATCACGGCTTGGGGCAAGCTCTTGCCCAATTCGTTTCCTTTCACAACGTACGCCCCGCAACATCGTCTTGCACCCACCAAAACATCAACGAAGGAAGAGAACAAGACAATAAAGCTGGAAAAAAAGAAGGACTTCTCCTTAGAAGGGCACGGAAGGGCAAAAAGAAATGCGTAATCTGGGAATCGAACCCAGGGCTCCCCGACGCTGCTCGAATGGCAACGGAGAATTTTACCACTAAACCAATTACGCTGGTAGCAACATGATATCAGCTCGCTGTGACGCTCGCTGTTGCGTAATCTGGGAATCGAACCCAGGGCTCCCCGACGTTGCTCGGATGGCAACGGAGAATTTTACCACTAAACCAATTACGCTTGGCTGCTTGTTGGTGATCGACGAAGCTGAGTAGGTAAATACTCGTCGGGGCGGTGTTTTGGACAGGGCTCAGGCATGGCCTCCAACCACCCTGTACTGCGACGAACATGCTGTTGAATTATCAACAGGGCAATATGCTGTATGGTGATTTCACGATATTTGTACTGTGGATTGGATTGGCTTGAGCTTGAACAGGCTGCCCGACATCTGCTGCCGTGGCTAACAGGCTACCCAGCGTGCTACGCTGCTGGTTGCCAGAGTCCGTCTCCTAAGCATGTTTAGTTGACAGCATTTTCTTCTCTTGACCATCGAACAAACTGTCGAGGTTGTCGATACCATCCAGTATGCCTCTGCGCAATGCAATCGTGAGCATTCGATACGGAGCGTAGAGCTTAAAGGTCATTTGCCCCTTGGGACTGTGAAGAGATCTGGGTAGATGGACGGTTAGACATGGAGGTAGTTGACATTAAGGTGGTGTTGGACTACTCACAGCATCAACTACTTGTTGTCTGGCTCATTCTCTAGATTGACGGAGTTCGTCTTGACGTTACGAATGGTTGCTCGGACATGGAAAGCCCCAACAGTCGACGTTCGTTTAATCTCGAGATCACCCCAGACCAGGTATGGCAGATGGCTATGACCCATCCGGCCAGGCATGCCGAGGGATCTGGGTATGACGTTCTGCTGGAACTGTGTTCGTAGCAAAGCATGACGAAAACAACGGGTTAATTGGTCTAGCTCTTTGGACCGCTGGTCAATGACAAACAGCTCCCATCATCTCGGCGAAAGCAGCGTAACACTGCTGTTTATCAACTTCGGCTTCGTCTTCTTCTCCCGTGACATGCTTGAGGATGGCTCAAACATCAGATGTGGTTTTCTGGGTCGCGACATCTTGTAAGACTGATCCATAGACCAATTATAGATGTGTATACAAACCTCATCTCCTTGGTGTGGTCGCTCTAGTGCAGATCTTGGTGGNNGTCTGGCGAAAGGGGAGCCGGGGAAAGGAACAAACAGAATTGAGAGATCAAACCAAAATTGAGCAAGAAAACAACAACAGGAGGTGAGTTTTGGTTGTTTATGTTGGGTCGAGGCAAACTCGAGCCGACAGCCGTCAACAGCTGCCAACAACCGACAACCAAAAGAGCTGTCAATCAGATTCTGCCATACCTATTTCTCAATATAAATCTCCCGTCAGGTCAACTTTTCTGCTCATCTTTTCCAACATCCTCATATATCGAAACTACCACTTCATTCTTCACATGCCTGACGTCGGCAATGCCAATCACTCATAACAACCTGGAAGTGGTATGTTCTCCTTCCTTGGCACCTCTGCCTCTTTTGACCCTCTTGGCAGCCATGGCGCCTGCACCAAAGAAACAGGCATTTCCGCCGCTGAGTGATCGCACTCTTTCATCGACGCCGTCAGACCAGGAAGATCTAGCGAGGATCAAGAGAGCATGGGACCTTCGTTCCCACAAATGGGCTCCCGAAGTCAAAAATACTATCATTCGTCTGCTGCCGAATGTCCGCGCCACAGACTCCAACCGCACGCAGCCGAGCGGCCACAAGGTGTGGAAGGAGGGCCGTAAGCCATGGAACCTGGGCCACTGGGTGATCATGAATGCCATCTACGGCCCGGAAAAGCTGTCTTCGATGAAGAACGAGCTTGAAAAGAAGTACCCTGAGGTCAACATGCAGGACCCATATGGCAAAGAGAGAACCAAACAACCCCCTGCCCACTCTCAGCAAGCTGCTGGCTATCGACAGCCCCAAACCTCGCATGAGGGGGGAGGGGGGTCTTAGATAGGGGTCAAAACATGCTTTAAAGGACAACATCCTTATCAAGGATGAGTTTCGAGGCAAGCCAGTTCTTTGAAAGGAAGCCCACGAGAGCACTCGGTACAGCACGACCACTCTATGTCGTCTGGAGATCTGACCGAACATCTAAAGAATCGGGGTGAAAAGGTTGGGCTCGTATGGTTCCGTCAACTCCTGACCCTACCCCTGCCCCTGCCAGTCTCTTGAGCTCCGACACCATCCTGAATGACCCAAACGTCATCGCAGGCCGTGACGCCAAGACCGAGATCAAACAAGCTTCTGATCTAACTCGAGATGAAAAGCGAGCTTTGTACGATCTTCTCGATCACTGGGCGGCAATGCGATGAGGCCAGCAGGCGATAACTCTCCAACTATGGGACGACTTCTTGAAGTCGGTTTTTGACAACTGGATTTCCAACAATAGTTGCAATCCACTCCCCGTGCTGGCCGACCGCAAGTTTGCCGAGACGTCCATCACCGTCGGTACCCTGAAGGAGGATGCCCCCATAACCCCCCGCAAGCGGAAGCTGGGCGACACCGTCCAGACCAACCAGACCCGTGTGCAGGGAGCACCCGTCAAACTAAGTGTGTTTCTCAACCTCGGAGAAGGCACGTTTGGACTCCTTTGGAGGGATAGGCGATCTGCGACAATAAACCCCGAAATGTCCGGTTTAATGAAGGCATGACCAGAGAGCAGGCAATCGAGAATGCAATTCTCCACTGGGATGCGAACGAGAGACGCCGAGTAACCACCCACAACGGCCATGTCATCGTCGCCCTTGCACGAGCTCGAATCGTCGACTTCGCGGAAGCTGGATCGGCGCGTATCCCATTCATCCGACAGGATCTCCAAATCAACAACCGCATTGTCAAATTGGAGCCCCGGCCTGATGGCATTGCTGAGTACGGCGCCTGCCTCGTCCGCATTGCCGAGAAGTGCCGAACTGGGGGACAACTTCCCAATCGCCTTTGAGGCAATGCTTGGTGGCTTGGTGGAAATTTTGGTGTGAAGGAATGGGTATTTTCATGGAGCAAGTTATTCTCTGATACCCTATGCCGATGTTAGATGAAGAGAAACGATGGATTGATACAAAAGGAAGGAGTCATTGCAGATGTGAAAGGTCAATTGTATCCATGTCTGACTGGTCTTACTTCACCTGAGACTGGAAGTCATTTAGACAACCATTCTGTGAGTTAAACGACACAGTGGTCTAGGATATGGACATATAACCTTATGCTATCATAGGTCTAAACTTATGTTGATTTATAAAGATATTAGACTAAGCCATGATAAAGCTTTGAATGTTCTTATGTTAACTTATGAAGATGCTAGACTAAGCTTGGATAAAGTATTAAATATCCTTATGATAGTCTCTTTATGAACTTAACCTAATATGAGTTATAGCGTAAGGGCTCATGGCGATGCAGATCTAACATCAAAGGCCATTTCGCTTTGCCTCGTTCTGAGCTTGGCGTATAAATCTCTTTGGCTCAGAGCGGAATTCGCTGTTGATGTGTCGGTTCAAATTGCTAGGGATCCAACGCTTGGCCTTTGTCTCTTCGTCGATGGAGTCGTCCTCGAGGCAACGAAGGCAAGTCACATTCGTATGGTGGTGGTGCTTTGATCCAAAGCCCGAGCCTTCGGTCCGTCACCTCACGCGATGCTCGGAATTCGTCGTAGGTCTCCACACATCATCATGGCCCTCGTTAAGCCAAGCTTGGTGTTTGGCCGCTGGCCTCCCATCATGGGGGTTGGTGGGATCGGACCCATAATGCCTTGCGTGATTCCAGCAGGACCGACACCGCGAGTCCGGGCCGAGGAAGTAGAACGCATTGGGCCCGTCGAAGCGTCGTGGTTCCCGACATGCGGGATTCTGGAAAACGTCCTCATGACCATGCTCCAGCCACAGCTGGTGCATCTTGTCCGATCTGCCCCTGTGGCTTCTCACTGCCATGCTTCCATCGATATTTATAGCAAGCCGCACATCGACGGGTCTCGAACCAACCCACCCATCTAGCGGGCTCGCCGATTGCTGGTGCTGGTCGACCACAGTTCATGCATTCATCTGCCTGGCCGGTCTCCTTTAGCCAGACAGCATGCAGGCTGCGGTTGCTCGGCAGATAATGCTGACTTTGTGCCAGCGGGAGCGTGCGATTGAGGCCAACGGTTGAAAAATCAGACATTGCTACCAACTCGGAGTATATATGCTCGGCAAAACTCCAGTGGATCGGATATTTCGCCTTCAGCGTCCCGACATAGAGCGTTATGACCTGCTCTGCTATAACTGTCGCGATTGAGTTCGATGACGACACTTTAAAGAAGGCGACCATACGGAAGTTTGCCGTAACTTCTGGGCGACATAAACTCGTAATGGGCTGATCGCTTGGTGTCAGGCACGTCGTCATAAAGCTTCATTGAGTACTTGCGATGGTACTCGGTTCGTCACGGACACCAGTATATGCTCGATATGCGATACTCGAACCAACGGAAACACCCTGCACCCCTTCTGTGTTAGTGGCGATATCGATATAAATGCCCCAAAGCCTCATGGACAACTGGGAGGTGATGGCGAGAGCCTCGCGTCTGAGTAGTGATTTGACCCCTTACGGGATTGAGTCAAGGAAGCCTTATGAAGATTGCATAGTTTCAATCGTTGAAGAAGTTGGATGCAGTTCTTGATTATCGCCCGGTCTTGATAATTGGACTCGGCCTGTCCAACTTGCGCGTCTGCCCATTCCTTCGTCGCTTGCAGAATAGCGACGCATCTTTCGGTGAATCTTTGGACGACTGCGTTGACGATTCGGGTCAAGTCATTGGGTATATAGTGTCATTGTCGAAGGATAGAGTGGCCATGTGTGATGATGGTGCCAGGCTAATGCCAAAGGGCCGGCCTGTAGGCCTGAGCTGTGTGGGCTGCGGGGGCCTGAGGCCACCACACATCAACAACTATCCTTAGGCAGGTCCATTCCTCGAGGATAGTGACATTGTGTGACCGACGTGCCATGCCTCCAAAAGAACTCGCTATGATCAACCTCTTCTTCCTCGTTGAGAGTCGTGTTAGCCATTGTGTGCATGAGCATGCCGATTCTGTCCTCTGAATACCATCACCCTCGCCATTGGCTTATCATTAACAAAACTTACCTAAAGGGTAGATCAACTCATCATGAGGCTTTGTCGTCTACTCAGCAATGCCCCTACTACAGGTCTCCGTCTTGGGCAATTGCTACCGGCCGAGATGTCGAACCGATGATATCCGTGGCAGAGGAACAGGAAGGTGAGCCCAATGGAACACGTCGAGAATGATTGCCAGCAGCTGCCCACCACCCAGTCGGTTTCTACCACCATTTTCGCTCTTTCCTCACCCTTGTCGCGCCGTCGTCCCATTAAGAAGAAGCTTAAATTAAGCAACTGGAGATGCTTCTAGTGCGGAAGGCTTTAGGCGGGAATAGGAAGGTGGCGTTGGAGCTGCAGCCGAGCACGGGGCCGGGCTTGGCAGCCAGGGAGCGGCAGAGCATCTCCCCACACTCTGCCCTCTGCTCTGCGATGCTCGTGCGCAAATGCTGCGACTGGCTTTGAACTTTTTGTAGTCTTGCTGGTTGTCTGTGTATGCGCTTGTCGTCTGAGTTTGGATCGACATGTCCTGCTACGCCCGAGCGAGCTCAAACTGTCACCGTGTCCTGCTACAGCATCGTATCACCTACCCATCCCCCTCTCCAGGCCCTGCGTAGAGGTTATCTTGTTATCCAGAGCAATCCCTGCCCCTCCATATCGCTATGCATGCTGGATCAGAACCCCGGAACCAGAAGATTGGGCCCTCGTTGCCCAGACTCACAAAGGTCCTCACTCCGTGGATCTGTTTCCCCTCCCCGAGCCAGCCAAGACTTCAGAAGAGGCTCCCGCGAGACAAATGGCGGCCGGCCGCTGGCTCGGGGCATTGGCGCATGCATGGCGTCTCGGCGCTTTCTTATCACGGGGCAGCCAACTCTGTCGATAACAACACCTGGCCGCCCGTACCAGGGTAGCTCCAACACTACCGGAACTTTTGCACAGAGGCTTCCATGTGCACCGTGCCAAGATTGCCGCGCCTCTCCCCTGCCATGCATTGCTTGGCCTTCTCGCTCGCCCGTTGGCTGATCGGCCGCCTTGTCCGACTTCAATGCTCTATTCGGGATGCACCTCCGTGCTTGGCCCTGACCAGATACGGGGTGATATGGTACAGATCGTCGGACTGGCCTCGCAGTGGGATATCCGACCAGATAAGCAACATGCGACAGGTCCTCTGTAGATAGGCCTGGATCGCTTGTTTCTCGAGAACTCGTTGGTTTTGAAAAGTACTTTTGGAGTTGTGAACAAGGCGTCTCCAACCCGCTGGACGGTGTAAGTGGACGCAAATGCGCTGCATCTCCTGTAAGACATGAAGCTGCAAACATGTCTGTACCTTCGTTCCTGGTAACCCTAGTAGTACACTGGACGGCTCACAGAATGTCTCGCCTTGATCCCAATCTAATGAGGCATAATTGCAGTGCCAGCTGGTGTTGATGTACCACAATCAGAGGGGTTGTTGAGGGTAGAGGTGGACGAAGGAATGGATTTGACAATGCAAGCGCCAAGCCAAGCCAGTCACATGGGCAGATATGTACGATTCCAAGCTTCCATCTCCTACCTTTTCTAGAAACCCTGCTCGTCTCGCCTTACCATCCAAGTATCAGCATGTGGCCATTGGTGGGCTTGCGAGATGTCTTCCTCTGCTGCCCCTCGGCCGCCAGAGGTACATGCAACCTCATGTTTGGCACCCTCCTCGGACGCTTTGGCCACTCAGGGCCCAGCACTGGCTTCCATGATGAGCATCTCGATATCATGGCCTTTTGTAGCATGGAAGGATACTGACCTTCTTCTTTCATACCATCCTTGCCCCTCGAGATACGCCTCGTAACCTCCTCGCCTCCAGACCTTCCATTCACTGGTCCCAGCCCATGCCTCAGCCCATGTCCTCGTCAAGCTCGCACTCTTGACTCTCGGTTCGCTCTCCGCGCGACATCCCTCCCCTTGGGATCGTCCACTGGCAGCCCTCCATCTGAGACCAGGACTTACACGAAGCGGGACCCCTTGTCAGACCCTCGCAGCACAGGGCTGGCTATAAAGACCCTGCCCCAGCAGCGTCTTCCTTGAGCTCGCATTCGCACTGAGCTGATACAACACATCGCCATTGTCTGTCGCCAAATCGCACATAGAGCCAGGGACAGAGCACATCCAACATGGCACCCGCCGGAGACAACCTCGCCGAGCCCATTGCGGTCGCCGAGTTGCGCGCCGAGGTCATTGACGAGAAACAAGCCTCTCTGCTGGCTGAGAAGCGAGCATCCATTTCTGCTGCCCCTCCCCCGCAGACCGATGCCCCGGTCCCCGCGAGCGCGCCTGACACGGTTACTCCTGACGGCGAGTTTCCCACGGCTAATGAGCTGGGGCAATTGAGGCGAGTGGCAAACACCATTCCCCTCAAGCTCTTCAGTATCGCTTTTATCGAGCTGTGCGAGCGTTTCTCCTACTATGGATGCACTGTCGTGTGTAGGTCTACATACCCTCAGCCAATCCTTTGGAATACACCCAACTAACTCAACTCAG
>JAAGWO010000554.1:0-59651 GCA_013266205.1 Fusarium decemcellulare
CCCCCCCCCTTTGTTCTCTCCATCAGAGGAAAGCAAATCCATAAAGTTTCCTCAGCAATTCCATAAGTTGAAATCTGCAAAAAATTGACGGGAGCAGGTGCAAGACCAGTCTGCCACCAAACATCTGCGCCACGCTCCTACAGGACCTTCTCCGCTTCAGTCGACGTTACAAGATGCGATGGCCGCCGCTCACGATGAACCGAATGACATGGAACACCGCAAAGATCATTATTCGAACGACAGCGCTTATTCTTGCTATCGGAGTGCTATGTGAATCAGCAGTTCTTGCCTCCGGCCCAGACAGTTTTACACAACTTTTACCACTGGTCCTCGCCCTTGTAGGCTACTTCCCCGTTGCCTCCGCAATTTTGCTCTTCTGATTACTCACCAAATATGACACAGGCATCAGGCTGTTTTCTATGGAACACTACCGAGCTCATCGTGATTTTCCGACGACGAGACGGATCGAAGGGTATGAAGCCTACTATCCATATCGGCGTAGACACAGTGCTGGGTATAGGGGCACTATTGACGACGAGCCTGGCAATATCATCTACTACATCTCTTTCTTCGACATGGGATTCTAAACAAGAGGAGACCGATTGGCTTACCATCTCACAAACCCTTTGTGGGATGCTAAGTCTCCTTTGGTGTGTCTGGCCCGGAATAGTAGCTCAAGAGCTTTGGGCATGTACTGACATGGAGTCTTAGTGTGGTCCATTTTCTTCTGTCCTTAAGATCCTGTGTTGAGGTACGGAGACTAAGAGAACACAAGAGAATCCAACGTCTTGTAGTTGACTTGTCTTCACGGCATCACGCATCGCAGGGTGGGCAAGTGTCCTTATATTCTGCCTTTCAAGCCTCTCCAGAGGGATATGGAACGTCTACTTCTTCTTTTGGAAGAATCAGCCAGTCACCTATTGCTGAGTTGGACTCCAAGGTTGTGTTCCAAGAACTCCCCGCCCTGGAGCGTGTAGAGCTGCCAGCTGATCGCACCTTTTTGTCGAGCCGTGCGAGTGGCAGTGTGCTTGTTGAACAGGCTAGGTCCGGGTAGAGAGTTTCAGGCACTTTAATCATAGTTGGCTGTAAAATACAAACCCTCAACTGCGCTTTGCATCCGTGGTAATGAGTTTCATTAATAAAAGACGCCGTACTGAAGTAGAATCGCTGTCCTGACCAGCTGCCTGAACCAGTGCCATGACTATCAACGCATGCTATGTTGGAGGCTTGAGACTGCATGAACTACAAGTTAGATAACTCATTGCATTGACCTGCTAGAAGAAAACAGCTCGAGACCTAGGAATCAGTTATGGGGGGTTGTGTTGAGCTTGGGTGAATTTTTAAACAGGGCTCCAAATTGCGACACCCAAATCGTCAGCCGAGAAGGCACGTTAAACCAGTCTATTACCATTCTGTCAGAGAAGTCTTAATGATCTCTGTATTGGTCGACGTTGCGGGCCAGAGGCGGCATGGTATACTCGCTGAGACGGACATAGATGGAGATAAGCGCATCACAGGGCTGGACCATCTCCGTTGTCGATCCACCCGTAAAAAATACGGGTGGGTACGCTTATGATGTTCGGCAAGCCATCGACCCGCCCGTATTATTTACGAGTGGGTCTAGTAGCGCCGAGAACCAATCCGACTACCCATCTACACTTGAGCTACAGTGTCAAGCTCGGCGTCAAGGCTGAAACAAAGCCGTCGATACAACCCATATTCTTAACGACGCTTGTCTTTCAGGCACAATACGAGGTGTGCTTTGACCTAGGCCGGCAAGTTCCATCAATGGTCTCCTCATGGAATCCAGACGCTGGGATATGCTAAATGCAGGCCTTAGGGAAGTGTGCCAACTAGCTCAAAGATTTCGAACACAGCCAGTATGCTTTTTTTCTCGCCGCGTATAGGTTGTGTACGAGGTCTAAGAATAGCATGTAGGGCCATGGAGTGGATGCAGTCGTCTCTGGATCTGCTTCCTATTGTAGATCTGAACCAGCCCAGCCTGAGGCTCAGCTTTCTGATATCAAAATCTACTTATAGAACACTCAGGAAGTGAGAAGTTGTCGCGGTTCTTGTTCATTGGTACTTTGCACCTTTACCCTCCGTCCTTTTTTCTTCGTCTTGCTTATACGACCATCCGTTCAATTTATTGCAGCCAAGATTCACCATGGAAGACTTCAAGTTGTACCACTATGACCCTTCTTTCATCGCCGCCATCATTTTCTTGTCTCTGTTTTCTGCCTCGGCAATCGGCCATCTTTTCCAACTGGTCCGTTTCAGAATCTGGTTTTTCATCCCATTCTTCATTGGGTGCGCATGTAAGGCTTGCTTCCCCTCCGTCCACCCGACAGCCAAAGCACATTTATTAACTTCCAACGCGGTTCACAGTCGAATCAGTCGGCTACGCTGGGCGGGCCATATCCGCGAAGCAAACACCTGATTGGGCCATCATGCCATATGTGCTTCAAAGCTTGTTGCTACTCCTTGGTCCGACAATGTTAGCAGCCTCTATTTATATGGCCCTTGCGAGGCTTATTGTGCTCTTGGATGCAAAGTCCTATTGTTTGGTTAGCGTGGACATCATGACCAAATTTTTTGTCTTTGGAGATGTTATCTCATTTCTTGCTCAGTCTGGAGGTATGTTTGTATCGCCCATCTCGGCGTTTCTTGTTACGCTTCACCGAACTAACGAGCTTGTATCAAGGTGGGGGGATTATGGCCAATGCCAAGTCAACGAGTGATCAGAAGAAGGGCCGGAACATCATCATCGTCGGCCTCGCGGTTCAGATCTATTTCTTCACCTTTTTCATCGTCATCATGCACGTCTTTCACCGCCGAATCGCCGCAGAACCAACCAGACGGAGCCTCTCCCTTGCTGTCCCGTGGAGACGATCTATTTACGCTCTCTACATAGCAAGCGCTCTGATCATGGTCAGATCAATATTCCGCATCGTCGAGTACGTGTCGGGCACCAATGGAAAAATTCAGTCTACTGAGGCATATATTTACGCCTTTGATGCTTCCTTGATGTTGATCACCACCGCTATTTTCAACATCTTCCACCCTAGGCAGCTCATATCAACCCGACGCACCGGAATGAAACTATTAAATGACGAGAACAGCCGGGAAACCGTTCCTCTACAGGTTTGGAGATAAACAATGCATGCCCTTGCCGATAGAATGGTTGCAGCTGGTCAATCGAGTTATCACGACGATTTGGAGTTGCTTCTTAGTGAGACCTGGTGCTCAGAACAAGCCAGAATTGATAGTACGAATATGGCTACCAATGTCTGTTCTCCTCTAACGGGACAGAATACAATAGCAAAGGATAGGAGCCACGGGTAGCTTTTTAAGGGGATGAGAAGAACGAGAAGGATTTGAAGCTATAAGACGAAAGTAATATATTAATGAAATTCCCCGACTGAGTAAGGTTCGAGATATGCAGTGGTGGCGAAGCATCATGGCTCTGGGCTTGTTTGGTTTTTTTGCGGTATTCTTACCCGAAATACTCCAAGCTTCAGCATCGCCAGCTCGAAACGGTTGTTCTACGGCTCATGTTTTGAGACGGATCATAGGTCTTTAGTCCTTAACGCAGCGTTTAACTACACACATGGGTTTCTCTATCCCGACCATTTACTGTACCTACTCTAGAGGAGGCATCCGCGCCCCGTGGTGTAGATCGATCCATTAGAGCATCTGGACGTGGCTCTGGTCTCGGGAGACTGCAGCGTTCCTCCACAGTCGGTCATGATCAAGGGTTCAGGTGGCATCGATTGCAGCCACTGCCCCGCTACCTGCAGGCCTCAGCGACTCGGGCCACGGCAACGGGTTGGCCCACAGAACATTCTCGCAAGTGGGAATGGGGCCATATACTCAGCCGCACCACCCCGCACCGCGTTGTCGCACACCGGTTCTTCTCTTGACAATACTATTCCAGGCTCAACTCGGGAGACATAGGCTCGCAACAACAGATTTCTACCACAAGCTCATGTCTAGCAAGGAAGTCCACGACGCTCTCACGGCCTTCGTCGCCGAGCGAGACTGGGCGCAGTTCCACACGCCCGAGAACCTTGCCAAGAGCGTCGCCATCGAAGCCGGCGAGCTCCTCGAGTGTTTCCAGTGGAACGCCGAAGCCGATCCCAAGCGCGTGCGCGAAGAGCTCGCCGACGTCCTGACTTACTGTCTGCTTCTCGCCGACAAGATCGGAGTCGACCCTGCGCAGATCGTGTTGGAGAAGCTCGAAGTTACGCGCAAGAAGTATCCTGTCGACAAGGCGAAAGGCAGCAGCAAGAAGTATGACCAACTTGAGGATCGCGAAGCTTGAGTTCACCAAGGATGCCGTCGCGGCGTGGAGAGACCATGACGAGACACACAGCAACTGGCCTGTTGTGTACGTGTTGGACGATGGCCGCGATACCACCCGGGTACGTTCGAACCAGCTGAGGGACATCTACGTCGGGGAGTCGCTTAATGCAGCTGGCCGAATGAGGCAGCACCTCGAAACGCCCGCGAAACAGCATCTCAAGAACATCCACGTCATCTTCGATGAAAGATTCAACAAATCGGTGTGCCTTGATTTAGAATCCTACCTCATCAAGATGCTGGCCGGCGACGGTGCCAACCGAGTGCTCAATCGCAACAACGGCATCACCGAGTCCAGATACTTTCAACGTGAGATGTATCGCGAGGGCTTCCGCAGCATCTTTGAGCGACTTCGAGCCGAAGGCGTCTTCACGCGAGGTGTTCACGAGATTGAAAACAGCGATCTGTTCAAATTATCACCGTTCAAGGCCTTGACAGACGATCAAGCAGCCTCGGTAGAGGAGATTGTCAAGGGCCTCCTCGCCGATCTCGAGAGGGGCACCGACAGCATGATTGTGATCCAGGGCGATCCGGGCACCGGCAAGACTGTGGCAGCCATATACTTGATCAAGCTGCTCGTCGACATCCAGACTTTCACCACACTCGAAGATTTGGACAGCGACGCGCGGTTCGCTACTTTCTTCACCAACACCAACCAGAGGCTGCTCCAGGGTCTCCGTGTCGGCTTGGTCGTGCCACAACAGTCGCTGCGCTCTTCCATCAAAGCTGTCTTCAAGAAAACGCCCGGACTCCAGCCCTCCATGGTCATGTCGCCCTTTGACGTGGGACAGGCGGATGGACCCTTCAGCTTGCTGCTCGTCGACGAGACCCATCGCCTCAATCAACGTGCCAATCAGGCTTCGGGGGTGCTCAACGCCAAGTTTACAACCATCACGAGAGAGCTTTTTGGCGGCGACGACAACAGCAAGACACAACTGGACTGGATACGGGCCAAGAGCCGCCACCAGATCTTCCTCCTAGACGCAGCGCAGAGCGTCCGCCCCGCCGACCTACCAACCGAGTTGCTGTCGGGCCTCGTGGCAGACGCTCGTGCGTCGAGGCGGCACTTCCAACTGCGGACGCAGATGCGTGTGCGGGCGGGATCCGACTTTGTATCCTACGTCCGCTGGATTCTCGACCCTTGTCCTCTCTCGCTACCGCAGATGCGACACGATTTCGGGGACTACGACTTCCGCATTTTCGACTGCGTCACGCGCATGCGAGACGAAATCTTCCAACGCGATGCAGAGGTCGGTCTTGCACGCATGGTTGCCGGCTTCGCGTGGGAGTGGAGGACCAAGAAGGACAAAACGGCCTTTGACATCAAGATCGGCGATTTGCAGCTCCGTTGGAACAGCACACCCACCGACTGGATCTCCTCCAGCAACGCACTCGAGGAAGTGGGATCGATCCACACGGTGCAAGGCTACGACCTGAACTACGTCGGAGTCATTATAGGTCTGGACCTGCGGTTTGACCCCACGCGGCGACGTCTCTTCATCAATCGCGACTCGTACTGTGACAAAAAGGGCAAGGAGAATAACCCGGCCCTCGGTAGGACCTACTCGGACGACGACCTGTTGCGGTTCATCACGCAGATCTATGCCGTACTCATGACGCGCGGGATCCGGGGGACGTACGTGTACGCGTGCGATCCCGGGCTGCGGGAGTATCTTAAAGGCCTTATTCCATTCCATTCGTGATACTCTGCAAAACCTTGCGCTACACCTGGGGTAACTGCGTCGTATCCTCAAAGCGGAATCTATGTTGCTACAGATCCTCTCGATCCCGGCAACATTTTGGAAACCTCGTGTTAGATCTGAAAAAATCCCAGTAACTAGTTACGTCACTAGCCCACATAATATCCAGCATTACCCTTGTATGCGGAATCAATAAATAGTTCTGAGAAAAACATCTGTGCGATGTTGTATAAAGCGCCACTGGACCTCATGAGAGTATCAGCCGCCAAGCTACGATCCTCCGGCAGGCCACCCGAGTGATCGGCAGCGGCCGATCATGTCATGACCGGCAAACTTCCCGATGTCCCGAGGAAGGGCCAAACTATCGGATATCCCGAGATGCGGGGTAGGATGTTAACCGTGAACCATAATTGATGAAGGATGGAAACCGGCATCTCCTTGGATCCTCTGGAGATTGCTCTCGCTCATCTCGGAATCTCTCGCGAAGATGGGCAAACAGAACCGGGTTAGGAAACGTGCTCCGAAAGCGTGAGTCCTGCTGTCCTTCCTCATCAGTAGTAGCTATTGCTTACCTACTCAATCCCCAGATGCGCCAGGTGTCGCCAGCAGAAAGTGAGATGCACAGGGTCGTTCCCTTGTCAACCATGCACAAGCAGGAGAGTGAGGTGCAATTTCGACGAAGACGCACAAAAGATTCTCGTGGATAGAGAGTGAGCACTCCTCTCACCCATTGCCCCAAATGTATGCTCAAGACTCTTAGATATCTCAAGGAACTAGAAACGCGAGCTGCGTCTTCTGACCGCCCGAGTTCGGGAGCAGGGGTTACTCTTCCAAGCGATCGCCGGCTGCCGGAGAGCCTTAACAGCCCGATCGAACCTCGTTAGTCAATACGGCGACTTCAATAAATTCCCCGAAGCCTAACGGGTCTACCAGATAACAATAACACATTACTGGAAGCCGATGACGAGCACGGCTCAAGCCGGTCTCAATTGGGAGAACATGTTCACACTCAATCTCCATCGATTATGCGAAGCGGGTTGACCACACGTCGAGAGTCCCCAGACGCACCACTGATGAATCCTTTTGCAGTTGACCGCTCTAGTTACTTTCGCGATACAAACGGGCGACCAGGTGAGTGGCTAGCGCCCTCGGACCGGCTATTGGCAGTTCATTGACGTTCATAGTACACCTGGGAACATCCTCAAACTGGTCTTTTGGTACACGGGTGCTCGCCACGGTATACGAAAACGTTATGCACGCACCTTTGCCTCCCGATAACCTACTTTTTGATGCTCAATCATACGACTTGGGGTGGGATGGGAAGCAACACGGGCCACCTGAGGCAGATACTCGTCATATGGTTCTCCCCTCGGCGGATTATGCACTGTTCCTTATCAACTCCTTCAAGTTTCATTGTGGCAATTTGTTCCACCTTTACGAAGAGGAGAGATTCATGGAAAAGTTCTCCCTATATCATGAAAATGCACTTGATCAGTCAAGCCTGTGGTTTGTCCATTACCTCCTAATACTTGCCTTTGGAAAGGCGTTTGTCGTCCACAGCAGCAAGGCAACAAAGCCACCAGGCGCGGAGTGGTTTGTCCAAGCAATGAAACTTCTTCCATCGTTCATTCTTTATGGCGGTGATCACATAGAACTGGTTCAAGTTCTGTGTTGTGCTGCTCTGTACCTACACTGCCTCGACTTTCGAGCGGCCGCCTATCGCATGGTAGGTATCCAGGTGGCTTGCATGGTCAAAGCAAGTCTCCTGCTAACAACAGGACTCAGATTGGACAAGCTCTACGGGTAGCAATTGAGGGTGGAATGCACACAGAGATGTGTAGCCAAAATGTGGATGACCCACGTGCCCAAAGATGCCGTCGTGTATGGTGGACAGTCTACATCCTCGACCGCCAAATGTCATCTCTCATGGGAGTACCGATGGGAATTTCAGACGACGCAATAAGCGCAGCGTTGCCAGTGTTTTTGGAACACCCTCAGAAGGCGATGGCTGTAGATATCCAGATCAAACTCTCCAGAGCTCTGGCGCAAATACTTGACAGTGGGTTCATTACCTCCTCTGCCCTCATGGCGCTGTAGGCATTTTGTACTGACGCGATGTAGCTGTTTATGGTGCAGAAGGACGTCTTGATAAAAGTTTTCTCGTCACTACAAAAAAGGCATTAAAAAGCATCGCCAAAGTAACCGATCAGCTACATGGGTCGTTTCCGATTCAGAAGAGCGACACAGGACAAGGCATCTCGAGACTGTCTGCTTCCTTGCATCTTTTACATCACCAGGTACTTCCCCAAATCTTCGGCTCAACACCAACATGTTGACCGCTGCAATAGTGTATCGTACTCACAACCAGACCGCTACTTTACAGCTTTTTACAGTCCAAGATGGGTCATTCGAATCCTGATCTGATCAAGTCAGTTCGGTCTAGCAACATCAGAGCCCTGTTGCTCATCTGCATTGAATCTGCCCAGCAGATGCTTGTCGTCCTTGCAACATTACAAGGCCAAAGTCTCCTTGGTCAGCCTCGGATGGATTGTCTACACAGTTCTGGAAATATTACTAATGAAACCACAGATAGCTTTCTTCGTTTTGATCTCGATGCCATATTTGCATCCACGATTGCGATCTTGATAGCAGCCGCCATCGATCCCTCTCTGGGTAGGGGCCACACACTGTGGTCACAGCATTCCCACTCCATGTTGAACGAGATGACATCTCGCGGCAACAGGGTGGCCTTCCGGGTTCAATCGGAATTAAAACTATTAGAAGACCTTCTGGATCGCTTGCCTGGCTCACCGCCACAATATGATGATAATTCTGATCTCTCCAACACCGGGACTCCGACATTCATAAGCATGGCTCAGACGCATGACTCCCTACCACCTGATGATTTATATGTAGACGAGTTCAACTTACAAGATGGGTATACAACAGAGCAGTTGATCAGCTTTGCAAACTCGATTGATATTGATAGTCTAGATTGGTTGTAATTATCTAGCCTAGAAAAGATCTTATGAGTGCTTTGACGCTCAAGGCTTTGGTTGGTGATGAGTTTAATAAGATTTGCCGTAGGTGACACTCGTTTCCTCATATAGAAAGACCGGCGTGGTAGGAGTTGCGGAGGCCACCGTGATGTCTGTGCCGATACCGGTGACGAAGATCTGCTAAATGAAGAATCATTTCCGCGGAGCCTTGAAACTATCTTTGTGCGGCTCAGGGCTTAAATATGGATGTAGAACTGGTATTACCATTAGCATCCTCCAAGACCGGATTTACCGATCTGCCCAAGAGAACTGTCCTGGTGGGTCTGAAACTCCTTTGCTCGTATTGCCGCGGGACAGCCGACATCCTATACTTCTCAGCCGCGGATAGCGTTACTCCTTCCGGGCATCTATCAACAGTGATCAAGCATCATCGGTGTCGGTTAGTGCCGATTAACTCTAGCTGTCTCGGCGGAAACCATTTTGGTAGCGCCGGCATCTTAGCCGAGAATACCGTCGATATCATTTCCGAGTTGAATCAGAGGCACAAGTATAAAGCAAGCCAGAACCACCACATGCTCTCTATTGACATGCCGGAGCATCTCAAAATCTCAAAATCATGAGTCTCATTACTACAGCCTACGCAGCCGTTGCTGCTTTCTGCATCTTCATCACCATTTCAGTTTACAAGCAAGTCACTTCCCCTCTACGCAACATTCCTGGTCCATTCCTCGCTCGATTTTCTCGTCTTTGGTACCTGTACCAATCCTACGCTGGCAATTTTCATCTTAAAAACATCGAGCTTCACCGCAAGCACGGACGAATTGTTCGACTAGCCCCCAACACCTACTCGATTTCCGAGCCAGACAAGACTGTCTACGGGGCCGGCAGTCGATTCGAAAAGAACGCTTGGTATGAGGCTTGGAAGCATCCAGACCCAAAAAGTTTCACCCTCTTCGCTGATCGGAATATCAAGCGTCACAATGACTCTCGTCGAAGGGTGCAAAACCTATACTCGATGTCCACGCTAGTTTCATATGAAGCTCCTGTCAACGACTGCAATGCCCTTCTGCACGACAAGCTGCAGGATTTTGCGGCCACCGGGGAAACCATAGACTTGGGTCATTGGCTTCAATGTTACGCCTTTGACGTCATTGGATGCATCACCTTCTCGAAAAGATTCGGGTTCCTCGACAAGGGCGAAGATATCCATGGCATGATAGATGCTTTGGCAAACAGCCTTGTATACGGGACGTGCGTCGGCGTTTATGCGGGACTTCATCCGTATTTGCACCCCATTCTCGAACGGTTTCCTGGATCAGGAGCAGCTGGTCTGACCACATTCATGAATGTGGTTCACGGCATGATAGCGGAACGTAAAATTGCGAGAGAAGCAGGCGACCTTGACAAGCCCCGGCCCGAGCCTTCGGAAAACCAAGATGCACCGCAAGACTTCCTCGAAAAAATAATGAACGCCCAGGACGATGATCCCAGCAAAGTTACGGACGCCCACATCTTTGTGGCCGGATGGGCCAACATCAACGCCGGCAGCGATACCACTGCTGTGAGCTTATCGGCCGTTCTATATCACTTGATCCGAAATCCAGACAAGCTGCAAACGCTCGTTGACGAGATCACCGCAGCCAGGACCAAGGGTAAATGCACGAAAGTCGCAGTTCCCTTTGCCGAAGCCCAAAACATGGCATACCTACAAGCGTGTATCAAAGAAGGGGTCAGGCTTCACTCTGCAACTGGTTTGCCTTTGTGGCGTGTGGTCCCAGAGGGCGGCGCGACGGTTTGCGGACAGTTCTTTCCCAGAGGCAGCACTGTCGGAGTCAACACTTGGGTCGCACACTACAGTGAGGGTGTGTATGGTACTGATGCAGGTGATTTCAGGCCTGAGCGATGGCTTGAGGCATCTGTGGACGAGCTGAGAAGAATGAACTCGTATTTCATGCCGTTTGGGGTGGGTTCAAGAACTTGTATTGGAAGGCATATCTCGATGCTGGAAATGTCCAAAGTACTACCAGTCCTTGTGCAAAATTTCGACTTTGAGCTTGTGGGCAACGAAAACGGGTGGAAAACGCAGAACTATTGGTTTGTCAAGCCTTTGGACTTTAAAGTCAATGTCAGGATGAAGAATTAGCTAGCTATTGTTAAGCCCATAACGATGTCGGTCTTATCATCAGTCCACGTCGCATTACTCCAACGATAGGATCCTACCAACACCTGATTGATTCAAGATGAAGATAAGCATGTGCACAGGATATCGTTGTTTCACGATCAAGGCAGCGCTGATAATGGGATTGTGCTCAGACCACTAGCACATACGACCATACCCACTGGAAAATACGGGATCCCGTCCGCTCTCCCATAGTCAAGCCAGTGAGGGGCGGACTAGTAGTTGGGTCGGTGACGACCAGCGAATCCCTGCTGTTGTATGTTTTTTGCCGTTTGGCTCTATTTTTAGTGGTTTTGATCCAGTGCTTGAATGATTCTTTGAACGCAGTTTCGGAAAGGGTGGTATCTTCCGCTTTCCTTGCGGCCTAGAGTCAGTGGTTTGCAAGCAGGCTGCTGCCCTTGGTGTTTAACAAGGGTCCGACCAATCAAGAGACGGGGAGAAGCCAGCTGAGAGCAAACGCCCCACGCACAAAGCACCAAAAAGTGTTAGTCGGCAGCAAAAGACTGCTCCAGAACTGACTTGGTACTGTCGATAGCTTCGAAACTATCGATTTCCCATGTGGGACTGCAAGATGGGCCCCTTTGCCGTGTTCCTGACAGCCGCCACGCGGCGCCGCTCAACGCCTCTTCTTTTATCTCATCTTCTTCTTTCTCTTTTTCTTAGCTTTTCAACGCCACCCAAGCCGACCTTTGTCATTCGCTAGTCTTTGCACGTTTCTCGCTATGCGTTTTGGCACTGCCCTTTCGTTGGCCCTCGGGCTTCTGGGGGCTGACCCAGTGGCGGCCAGCCGATGCAAACCTCGATCGTGTGAGTTCCATGTGACTGTCAACGATGACGATAGAGTATTGACCAATTCGAACAGCTTCGGAATCGACTGACGCGATTTCGACAATTTCTTCGGAGGCGACATTTGCGTCGACCTCTACATCGACTTCGGCGGAACTGGCCACTGCCACGACCTCTGTTACATCATCAGACACTGCTGAGACTTCAACGACCGAGCTCTCGTCCTCTTCAACTGAATCGACCTCAGTCGAACTCTCGACTACCACCACCACTTCCGCGCCATTAGACACGACGGAGACTTCATCGGCTGAAAGCTCTTCAATTGCATCTACAACAACCTCGTCGGAGCCCGATCCCGTCATCACGAACTTCAACATCATCGCCGACGGTGGGTCTGCGGACGGTATCGCGTTGGGGCGCAGACCAAACCAAGGCAGCTTGCAATTTTCTGAATCTTCGGACTGGGTGCCTGCTAAATTATATCTCGAGGAGGGCACTGGCTATCTCAAAGTCGTCGACCCCACGTCTCCTATTTTCCCTCTCGTATGTCTTCGTTGGGGGACTGGCACGGATCCGACAAACCCCGGTTGGTTCGTCTATTGCAAGGCGGACCAAACCAACGGCAACATGGTTCACCCCATAACGTGCGAGTTGAAGAAGGGCGGCCGGCTTTCTTGCACTACAGGTGCTGGACATTGCAGATACTACCAGGTCCTGCCAAGGATGACGGATGGATGGGATTGCCAAGCGGACGACGGTACCTATACCAGCTTCTATACCGAGAGCGCATCCGACGATG
Source organism: Fusarium decemcellulare (assembly GCA_013266205.1). Classification (NCBI taxonomy): domain Eukaryota; kingdom Fungi; phylum Ascomycota; class Sordariomycetes; order Hypocreales; family Nectriaceae; genus Fusarium; species Fusarium decemcellulare. The sequence continues at coordinate 12,826 of JAAGWO010000554.1, forward strand.
GCCTGTCCTGGTTTAATCCGTGGATGGGCTTTGAAGGGTACGAAGGCTCGTTGGGCTTGGAGCCGTTCAACCTTCGTTGGCAAAGTGCAGACTAGGTGGTTCTGACTGCGTCATTAAATTCTATTCACGGGTCTCTTGTTGTTTATATTAATTCTAGATAGAACTTCACCCATAGACAGATTAGCTCGAAAGGCACTCTTTGCCCTATTCCGCCACTGGCCTTAAACATTAATACAATGCAACACAATGTCGTTGTCTTCAATCCGGACTACGACTATCCAAGTGCCATATCAGTCTATTGTGTTACTTTCGACCCTCCGTCTGTGATTACCTCCATCCAGGGGGGCACTGATCACCTCAAGACCAAGATGGCCAACGATTGCGAGCGTCCCACTGAGTTCGTTAGTGATGGTTCCCGACCAAGACCCAACTCTGAAACAGTGAGAGGCTTGAGGGCCCGAACACTTACTGGTCGGCAAATATACAGGAGAAGATCTTACTAAATGGAAGTCATTTTGGTGGTGGTGACTCCGGTGTTCGTTCCAACTATAGACAGCCCACCGTACTGGACCTGTTGCTAGCCTACTATCAGACGACCCGCAGATTTAGGTATCATTCTGTTTGTACGCTATTGTCGCTTCCAACCAGAGAATTACAATAGTAGTTTAAGGAGACGGGCCTGTGGGTGTTCAAATTTTGGTGCATATCTAGTTGTAAACCACGCCATACTTTTCCCTTGTTTCTTTCACGTCTGGGACCGAAGGAGGCAAGATTCAGTCTGTAAAGGATCTCTTACAAATCTCGGAGTCGGAGACCGGTCCCCCTCGCTCACCAAATTGATTACGAACTCTTCGTCCTTTAGTGGAGACGCGCGACCAGGGTCACCTGTTTCCTTTTTGGGATGTGGCGTCAACGCGCGGCGACTTCCGCCTCCGCTACCCTACATTGATGGCATGGGCATTCAGAGTTGTCAAGAGACAGTAGCGGCGTGTTCCCCGGCTTAATAAGGTTCTGATTGTTTGTGCTTAGTGGTTTACCGATAGTCGTAATAATGCCACAGCACCGTTTTCCCAAAAAGGCAACAGGTGCTCAACGACAAATATCGTCATGGTTTAACATGCGCCCACCAAATCATATAAAGCTGAAAGATAAACCAATATCTAATGCCACTCCTCAGACAAGAAATCCATTGAACAATCTTGATCGCCAACACAGCAAATCTATACCTAGACTTCTAAAGCAACTCCCCCAATACTTTCACCATGCCCGCCGACACACTCTCCCTCGAGGGCAAGATTGCCATCGTCACTGGCTCTGGCCGCGAGACCGGAATTGGAGCTGGAATTGCCAAAGCTCTTGCCCGAAACGGAGCAGCCGTCACCCTCAACTACGTTTCCGACTCCGTGACAGAACGGGCCAACGCTCTGGCCGAAAAGATCAAGGCCGAAGGCGGTCGGGCCATTGCCGTTCAGACCAGCGTTGATACCCCCGAAGGAGCCAAGCTTCTCGTCCAAGAGACTTTAAAGGCTTTCGGAACCGACCACATCGATATTCTGGGTTAGATTATCTCTCACTTGCTCCCATTATCTTACTGACATAGGCTACAGTCAACAACGCTGGTGCTGGAACCGCCGGCGAAACCCTCCAAGCGACCCAGGAGGATATCGCTAAGAACTTCGGCGTCAACGTCAATGCGCCCATCTATATGGCACAGGCTGCCGTGCCTCACATGGGGTCCGGCGGTCGAGTCATCAACGTCAGCTCAATTTCCTCCCAGCAGGGCCCAGGAGAGGTTCCATTGTATGCAGCCTCCAAGGCCGCGTTGAACAGCCTGACGTGGTCGTGGGCTCAAGAGGTAAGCAAGGATCCCATTAACGGACCCTTTCCTTCAAAACTAACAGGATGTAGTGGGGACGAAGCAGAGGAATCACTGTCAACACCGTCGCGCCCGGGCCCGTTGCAACCGAAATGATCCCCGCGGACATGCGCGACGAGCTTCAGAGGCCCATGATTGCGATTACCAGGGCTGCCAACAGGGCCGGTACCATTGAGGATATTGGCGACGCGGTGCTTCTTCTGGTGTCTGAAAAAGCCAGGTGGATTACGGGACAGTACATTTCTGTCAGTGGAGGAATCACCAGCTAAGAACGTACAGTAATATTGCATCATCATAGAGTAGATTAGCCTGCTAGATAAAGTTCGACTTTCGTGTTCTTCAATTGCAGGTTTACGCACATGCCGGAATCGGGTTAGGTCTCTAAGATCAGTGACGTAGACCCGCCGAAATAGTGCTTACAAATTGCCAACCACCAGGCTTACTCCCAGCAGCAACATGGGACAGATCTTACTTCTATGGTCAAATATACAACTCCCTTTTGGAATCGACGACCGAGTCTACTGCTAAAATGGCCCCGTCGCGCCAGACAGTGGTGCAGGCCCCCAAGTCGAACTTGATGTTCGTCAATGTGACGCGCCCAGATGAGATCAAGGACCGAAAGACGCAAAGAAAAATCCACCGCCATGTCATGAAGCCGATAGGCTTGACAAGGAGGAAAAAGCCTCGGAACCAAAAGATACAACTCCATATCGAATCAGAATCACCGGAAGATAAGCCCCACCCACTCAACACCACGTCTGATGTGGCCGTGGCTGCCTCGAAGTTGGACAAAAATGATAGAGATGCACTGAAAGTCTATCTTCAACAAAACACACCACCAGACAGTTCGAAAGGGAATACACCCTCTCCATGGAATGCCGACCATGGGGTCCACTATAGCCATACTTCGGCTCGCGCTCATCGCATCATCGACTTCTGTTTGCAATCGACTCCCTCTATCACGCCATGAAAGACTAACCATAGATTAGTAAAAGGTGGAAACGCTCCTACATGCCAAATGCTGCGTGAGCTTGGCTTCACCCTTGCCATTATAGACGACGCAGCAATGCACGTCGCTCTCGCCTGTCTCTCGATCCAGAAAGGGCGTTCGAGAAAACGTACCGTGCAGGAAAGCGATACATCCCTAGAGCATTACAACACTTCGGTCACCATCGTGAATCAGCAGATCCAGAATATTTCTAGTACTGTCGGTGATGCCATCATTGGGATAATAATTGGGTTGGCAAGTTATGATGTGAGCCTTTGTTTATCAGCTCCCATCTTACGCAGGCTAATGTGGCCAGCTCTGTCTTCACAACTTTGACCGATGGTCAGTTCATATGGCTGGTCTACAAAAGTTAATAGAAATGCGTGGCGGTATCGAAAAGATCAGCTCGCGCTACTTACAAACAGCACTTATTTGGTAGGTCATGGCTAAAGATCAGGGAATCCTCGTACTGAGAATAGACAGGTCAGATCTGATCGGATCAATGTCACTCGACTCACCACAGCGTTTTTCACTTCCTGGGAGCGTCGTGATAAGTTTCCAAACTGATTCAACATCGCTTGTTCTGAACAGACTTATCTATGCCCTGCAACGGAGATTTCCAGATCAAGCCGATGTTTGTACTATTCTGGGGTCTCTGGCAAGTCTGCAAGAAATGGCGACTGGAAAGTCGAAAGAGGAGTGGACCGAAGATTCAAACCTGAACCAAGCACTGCATGCGATCACGGAAGATATTCTATCTCTGCCGCGACACGCCATCCCAGACGAGGTCGATGCTTCATCAACCGGGCTAACAATACGCGAGTCAATCCGCTTGGCGTCGATGCTATTCCTTACGGAACCTGCGATGTTCTATATGGGACATGGAAATGGCAATAGGGTCACCCCAATTCACAGGGGCCGACTACCGAACTTGTTAAGGTCACTAGCCGCCGACTGGACAGACTTAGAAGAGCTTGAGTTATGGGTGCTAGTCATATGTGCTTTGACGGAAGTGGATGAAGATAGAGACTGGGCTGTGAGTCAAATCATTGGCAGAATGCAAACGCGTGGTCTTGATTGGGATGGAGTTCTTATTGAGCTACGGCAGATTGCTTGGATGGATACGATTTGGTCAGAGGACACGGATGAGCTGCGAGCTAAGATAGAACTGACGAGACATGTACCTGGCACAGTTGAGCTACAGGGGTAAAACGATGATAAAGGGATTTGCTGTTATCGTGTGGTGGCTCAATGGCCAACATTCCGGACAACTAACCTCTAATAAGGGACTAATTTACAAATACTTATACTGGAAAATATGAGCCTGTTACATGTAAAAACATTCTGTCCAGCTCTAATCAGCCGCGAAGCCTCTTGTCCTGCATCCAACCTCTCGCATACTCTGCGGGAAGGCCCTAAGGCCCTACTATGTCTCTTCAAATCGAAATATTCTCCTATAGATGTCATTAGTATGTTCAACTTTAAGCAGTCAAGACACTCACAAGCTTGGCAACAACAGAGTAGTAAAAGTCCCTCAACACCCTGCCTTCGTAGACATCCACAAGCGCAACTGATTCCCCCTGTGTATTGCCCCGAGGAGTCATCCATGTATATTCCTGGACACTCTGTAGCATGGTCTGAACCACGTTGCAATACGTCTTTCCAACTTCAAAGTCGATCGTCTCGGCTACGGACAAGACTTCATCGTGAAATGACTCTACCTCGATGTCCTCTCCCTTTGAGATGTCTTGTAGCGGCTGCCATCGAGCTATCTCTAAAAGAACTAACCCTAAGCTGTAAATATCGTGGTATCTGGCTGAGGGGTTAATATTCTGGTGGGGATGTTGGTGAAGGAGGATGGGCCTTTTGCCTCCGGAGTCAGTTCCCCAATGATCGGTTTCCGGCCTTGAGATTCCGAACCCCACCAGGTACGGATGGCTCAGGTCATTGTCTATAAGCTTCGCTGATGAATCCGATTTGAAGAACACGATATTCTGGCTGCATATATGCTCGTGAAGGCATCCACCGCAGTGAAGCTCGTGAAGAGAGATAGCCAAGCACCTGGCAAGTTTGATTCGAGCATCCAACGAAGGAATTCGAGCGAGATGATCGTTATCTTCCGCCAAGAGCTCATTCAACGACACGGGACACTCGGTAGGATCAGCGCCACTTGGTAGACGGTAGAATATGCCAAAGGTGTTGGGCCTGACGTCTTCAAAGTACCCGATGCACTCAAGCACGCGATAACTATCGGCTTCAGGACCAGACTTGATCCGGCTCAGCATGACGGTGAGATTGTTGATACGTGCTTCTATTTGTGGTGCCAGCTCATTGGACCACTCTCCTCGTATCCACTCGAGTAGGACCGGGCTTCGTTGCTGTTTCTGGCCTTTTCCAATGATGAGGTCTGCTTGGAGGAAATCAGCCATCACGAGCGGGTCGTCATCTCTGGCGAGAATCCTTGTCTTAACGGTCCCATAACGATGTCTCATCGTGTATCGGCGAGTAGAGGCTCCCGGCTCTGTAGCAGACCTCACCAAGTCTCTTGCTGCAAGATCATTATCCGTGTGTTGCCGCAGACTCGGTATCTCCGTCACTGATCGGACAAGTCTTAGCTCAGACTCAGTTGTGACGCTGGCCAAAACCTCAGAGACCAGTTGACGCTCGATCCCGGGCATCATGTGTGCCAGAAGTAGGTCCCATAAGCGTTGCACATGGCATGAAATAGTTTTAGCGAGCTGTGATAATTTCTCTTCGTCATTGAAGCTGTAGGAAGCTGTCTTCATCTTCTCTAGCATCCTCTGCCGATCTTCAATGCGGATTTTCCAGGCCTGTCTTGATGCGGCCGAGTGGTGAGTTGGATCCAAATTAAAATCGCCGGGAATGATATCTGCTCCGTTTACAGGCCGGGTCGCAGTGGCAATGCTGAGCCCATACTTGCTCTGAATAGTCTCGAGGTCGCACACCGCTATCTCGATTGAAGTGAGGCTATTTTGAACAATCTGTCGTATGTCACCAATACCAAGGTCGTGGTCAATGTCTCTGGGGCTCCTTGTTGAAAGACCCCATCGCCGGCCCCAGATTGCGAGTCGATGCCTCTCGATGTTGATCTGAGAAACAAGCTCTTGCATGCTTCTGCTGGTCACTTCGACCCGGCAAACGAGTTCGAATGCTTTGAGGCACACTTTGAACAACTCGATCAAGGTAACAGTGGAGATGGCTAGGGAGGCCGCGTCAGATGCGCGATGAGACATGGTCGCGGCTTTGCCTCGGGAATGGAGGCTGGGATCAGATCTGCTCGAGTTTCCCTGCTTCTTTTGAATCCGCTTTCCTGTTCCCCGCAAGGCAGATGATGAGGTGAGCTGAAATGCCTCATCATTTGCACTTTTATTCAGCTTGAGACGCCACAGTTCGCATGTGTCGGCGTGCGTATGCATGTGTATGGCATAGAGTCGCAGGTATTGGCCGTTGCTTTCTCTTCCCTCTTCCCGCGCGTCTCTAGGTGGCACCCATTACACGATAATGTTGCATTTCTGCTTCTTGTCTGTACGATGCAGCGCTTTGACGGTTGTTTCAACTGCCGAAGCTTGGGAGGCCTCAAAATATTGCTGACTAGGGGTCCCTTCCGGATCGCCCGATTCTCATATTCTATCCGATCCTTTTATCAACTCCCGCCCTCCAAAGGTGCAATCAGCCAATATTACAAGTCATTTACAGTTCGTCTCACGGACTCTCAGCCCAACATTTGAGCCCGCTGGCTCGGCGCCAAGAAAAGAGATGCAGAACTTCCCCAATCAATACCCAAGATATGCACCCAAGTCAGCACGGCCGTCCAATCTGAAACAAGGCTTTCCACCAGCTTCCACCAGCTTCCTAATCATAGACTTGAGTAGTCTGGTTTGTGTTAGAATTAGATATTCTAATCTTTCTGGGGAGACTGGAAGAGCAAGTGTGTTGCTGGAACGTCTTGAAAATGTTCCTATCTTCCGAACCCAGTTCTTCATTGACAACCCAGAGATCTAGCAAAATGGTAACTAATCCAGGCAGTTCATCAAGGCCCTAATTTATCAGCTAGGAACAACGTTTTAATTCCATCCTGATCGAGATCCTGGTTCTGCCCACGCACCCCATCAGAGCGCATCCCAACTTGGTGCAACTACGTCAGTTGCTCTGGACAGAGGCGCCAAGTCATCGACACCTGTATTATTCTGATCTTCTTCTCAAGGGGGCAGAGCTAGCAATCTTGCTATACTCTAGAGACTCAATCTATGGTTTTATTCCAGTTCTCCTTTTATCTGGATGACGTCATCTCATATGGTCTGCCTAGACTCATCCTTCGAAGTAATATCTAGCACGCGAGTGGCTCGCTCGGACTTTTAGCTTCTTGGTCTTGGATCAACTAAATTCTTACCAATGCGCTTCTTATCGGACGTAATTAAATACGTCAGAATAATGTGAGCGTCCGCCAACCTCCCAGAACCATCATCCAACTTTGATCATGTCTAAATCACGTCAAGAAGTATTTGAGGCGCATTTGACGTCCCCCGAAAGACCACTTCGGCCGGTTTTGACCCTTCTAAACGGAGATGCCAGCTGGCTCATGTCTTTCCCCAGGCCCAAGGCCGAGCAGGTATCGAGCGGGAAAGCCTTCTACCATGTAGTATTTGAGCCCTGGCTACAAGGCGATGCTACGATGCTTGGCGCTTGGTTTTTCAACATCGCCCTAAGCGCAACAGCCGCCATAACTGATGTGCAGGGCATCGAGGACATCATCCAGAAGATTGAGGAAGCTGCCGCCCGTCACAGCTCGACAAAGACAGCACGAGCCCCGCCAAAGCAGGGATCATATGATGGAGGAATTGATGCCATCCTTCTAGGATTTCACTTCTTGGATCACGTGCACGAGCCAACCCTGCGACTTTTTGACGGAAATATTCCTGTTATCGCTTCGCCCGAAGCAGCCGCAATCGTCAAGCCCTGGAACCATTTCAGGACTATCGGTACCATTCACGATATAAACTCGTCGATCAAGTCGTGGCGCTCCCCTGAGCTTCACCCCGAACACTTCCCGGACTGGCTCACCATCGTTCGCATGCCAGGAGACGCAGTTTTGACCTTTTGCAATGCTATTGTCTGGACTCATCTTACAGACACCAACCAGGAAGTACATGAAACCCTCATGGTCTCACCACATGGCACACGCCTAGACCAAGGTCCGCTTGATGCATTTCTCTCCGCGGAGCCAAAGACGGAGATGCTAGCGATGCTGCATGGCCTGAAAGAGAGCCATGGCATTACAGGACAGAACAAGCTGGGAGCGAAAGGAGGGCTTGCCCTTTACCGAAAGATTGGAGGCGCAAAGACTTGGATATTGAATCATGATAACGATTTTACATATTCGGGTGCCTTCCTATGGATCACTCGAACGACCGATCTCCCACGTTCTCTCGAGTGGGCAATTGAGGAAGAGCGCAAACAGAACGAGGGGTCCAAGGATCTAGAAGCCCCAAACTTCGTTCAAGTAGATAATGGAGGAGCGATTGTGCTGATATAATAGCGAAGAAATTGCTTGTCTAGTGCTGGCGTGTAAGAACGAGTGGCGATCAATAGGAGTGCATTACTTACAGAGCATATGTACGACTTCAGATTCTTTTTCCCTTGTCTAGACCTATAAGAACTAGACAGCGCTGCATCTGGCATTGATAAATGCTGGCATCAGGCAATGCCGCCCCTGGCTAATTAGGTTTGGCCGCCATGGAGTATTCTGTGCGGCGGTCGAGTGCTTAGATGAACATATGGCAATGATAGCGAATCTTCCGACGATATATTCGCATTAAGAATAAGGACGAAAATGCATCTTTTAAATTACGTATGATTTGTGAAGGTCTTGGCTGTAGGCAGTATGGAAGCTAAAATACCTTCGATGCACACTTCGCTCTCAACATGAGAGTGTCGAGACAAATACAAAACCTGTGCCTAGAATTTCCTGTCTTATTAGATGCTATTCATCGTCTCAATTTTCATTATCTGTTAGGATCAAAGCCAGTATCAAAGGTGTAGCAAAGCGTGTGTAGAGCTAAACCTACCTCTGCTCAATAAAAATGTGTTTGCCCAATCCCAAGCCATTTAGGCTTTGTGATTCATAGATATTGATACTGAGACACGCCTCTAGCAAGTAGATACATAGATGTAGAAGGTCGAACTATCTAGTCTATGGTATGAATCTAATATTCATCTTGGGACCCATGGCTCTCTGGTAAAGTTGGTGCGTCCCCATCACATCACCAGAGACAACAATTATGCTTTCACATTGCAGGTAAATTTGCACACACGCGAAGATTAAAACGGCGAGTTAGACTCATTTATATGCATTGGTTTCAAATATTTTAGACACAAGTTCAACAATGCATTACATAACTTGTAGGATCGTAACAGCAACACGGCAGCATCGCCAGGGGGGTCAAACTTTGCCGTGACATAATCGTGGAACAACTCACTTTATCCATAAAAGATCGTTCATGTATAAGACAGGAAATCCGACACGTCTTCCTGTCAAGTGCTAATAAGTCCACGCGAACTACCTAACCCTCATCTTTACAGAGCATCCTCATTCCTCCACCAACTTCGACGTTGTGCATCACCTAGTACACTCACAAAAGATGGATATCGTGAAAACTGACCAACCTACCCCTACTGAGACGATTGCTCACGACGGCGACGTCATACTCATTGCTGGGCCAGAAAAGAAAATGTTGAAGGTTCACTCGCAGTGTCTCTGTGCTGCCTCTAGGGTTTTCGACACCATGCTCAGCCCCCGATGGCGCAAAGGCGAAATGTCGAGTGAAGATCCACTGGAAGTTGATCTCTCTGAGGACGACGCGGACGCGATACGATTGGTGTGTCTTGTCGTCCATCATCGCTGCAACGAGATTCCCGAGAATCTCACCCCCGAGGAGTTACTCCAAGTCGCTATTGTAGTCGAAAAGTATCTTCTCACCACTGCCTTCCAATATGTCAGGGCACGATGGTTCAAGACCAAGAACAACTTCAACGACGTCCTGGTGGGAAATGGATATATGTTGGCTGCGGCCTACCTATTAGGTGACGCGGAGGCATTCGCGGCACACAGCCACGCCCTTGTCTTGAACACCAGCGCCCCTTACCATTACTTGATGAAGGAAATGCCTCTTAAAAAGTTTCTGCCTCTTGAGGTGATTTGTACGAAAATACTCTGATGTGGACTTTATTATGGGGATTTAATTAGTTAACTCGATAACAGATGAATTGGCTGAGCTACGAACAACAGTGCGAGGTCGAATTATCGAAATTTTAGCCGACGGAAAGGTAGTCACATGTGCCGGTCGTTGTGGCGGTAACCGTCGTCTGGTATATTCGGGATTATTGGGGGGTCAGAATCTGTCATGGATGATGAAGGCGACAGTGCAGCAAATCATCGGTGCGATGATATGGGCATCTAATGACGAGCAGTTCTGTCCCGGGATCAACGAAGGGGACAGATATCACCAACATACATTCCCAGAGAGACTCAGCAGGTTATGCAGACAGGCTTACCTGTGTCTTGACTGCGTGCGACGTGGCAGCATAGTAGATAGATGCACTCGACATACCGATAATGAACCCAGCTAGCAAGACAATGGTATTGTTGACGAAACGTGGTCAAAAAACGATAATAGAGAAGAAACTAAATCCCAAACATAGCTGTGCTAGGGTAGTAACTCAGCATCCGCAGGGCTTTGAAGAACCGCGACTTCGGTTTCTGACCAAATCTTGACAGCTGGATCATCGCAGACCGGACCAAACCATAGGTATCTTTTCAGTTGACGGTGAATTACATCCCAGGCTGAGATTTGGACAATCTTTTTAATGTGCTTGCGATACGAGCCTTCCAAGTCAGTGAACCTTGCAGCAATGGCACCGAGAATGGTAGCCCAGACCAAGAACTCCGAGACTCGAGAGTGCCGTTCACCATTTTCATGAAGCACAGTCTCTATCAGCCGCAGAATTCCCTCTGAAAGACGTCGTTTGATACCTGTGTGTGGCGGAGTCGGCAAAATGACCATATCAACATAGACAAGGGCGCAAAGTCGACAGATCTCGCGAAGGCAGGAAACCATGTTAGGGACTCGCTCTTGTGGCTGATTTTCGTCAGGTAACTCGATGTATGGGGGTATGGACAAGAGGGTGTGTGTCGCCCAGTCGCAGTTGTTAAACAGCAAATCAACTGATGCCGGAGCACCAGGTCCGCCACGCGAATGATGGTCGAGAGCGACGGTGATTTCTGCCATCGCTTGAACTACCTCGACCATTTCGGGAGCTAGGAAGGGAGGCCATGGCGTATCAGGACTGGGTTGCAGTCCTTTGCCTAATGTTCCGAGCATGTGGAGAGCTTCCTCATCGGGTTTCCATGCATCGTCATCCAGAAGTGGCTTTAGTTGACGTGGGCATGAAAATCTGGGAACAGTTCCAAATCGAGCACTGAGGACGATATCAAAGCTAGTACATAATGTCAGTACTATTCATTAATGCATTCCGATATACAACTTCCAACAAGTGCAAGGCGGCGTTGGTTCAACTTACAGCGGTAAAACATATCCAAAGACATGCTGGTCAACAGAAGAAATGCCGCCCTTTTGCTCAACGAGATAATAAAGTGCATTGATGTGCTCCTTGCCAAATGACATCCGGCCGTAGATGTCCATATCACGGCACCTAGCCAGTGGCGACAGAGGATGTGGCTCTGGCTTTTCTGAGGCGTCGAAATTATCATGAATCGCAAGAATAAAGATGGTGAGAAGAACGCTGTTATCAATGCCACGGGAGCCAAGTTGGCTCTGCTCAACTGTGGTTCGGAGGGCCTTGATGGCCTGTATCTTTCGTTGCAGTGCTGTTTCGTGAATACGAGCCTTTGAACCGGCTGCTGGGCACGTGATTCGGAAATGAGTAGAAGCGCCTAATATTTGGGAGTAAAAAACTGCCGGACATTCCATGGTTCTCGATATCCATGACTCTGTAAAGTCACGTTTATCGGACGCTGTCTCTCCGAACGCGGGTAATGTCCTACTGAAGGCTGAATGATTGCATTAGAGTTTGTGCCAGCAGAAGCATTACACTAGTAGCGCCCTAACTCACCGTAATGAAGTAGAAATCTGTCTTCTGATGTCGTCTTTGTAACGGCGAGGGAGTTGAAAGGGTCTAAGCTCGCACCCTTGTCAGGACTGGGTGGAATGCGTTCAGTCGCATCGGCATAGATGTACGCGCTATTAGCATCAACTAGTGCGCTCTTTCCATTTGCTGTGGTCTCGCTACGATCACCTCCAGACTCTTTGGCCTCAATAGCCCCATCGCGATTCTGTATTGTCCGCGGAAAGTATGTTACAAATTTGAGGCCTTTAGGCCCCCGCGAGGCTCTGAGATGAGCCTGGCGCGAAATATGTGAGCGCGCCTCGGCGCTCAGCTCCCGTTTCCTGCCCGAAGAGCCTGGTTTTGATGACGGATCTTCTAGGAAGAAGAAAGCACTAGGTTGTGCTGAGGACATTGCTGACAAAAGGAAGTGGTTGATGATGAGGACAAAGGATGAAGGTGTTCTCCCGTGAGGCTGGAGAATTAATTCAAGTTAATAGGTCTAGTCTACTTTGGGTAGTTACAAGTCAGGCTGCGGAGTTCTCCGTGTCGATCACAAGTTGAACTGTGAACAGCATCTTCTGGAAAAATGTTAGATATAACGACTATCACAACTAGAGAGGACATCAACAACTGATATCAAGAGATACACTGGAATCTTGGGCTTATTGCTCGCTTGCAGAGTTTCGCCTGGTCCAACATGGGTTGCAACCAATGAGGACCTCAACCCTCGGAACGTGGGATGCATCAACCACTCACACTCGCAGTCTCGTTCTTCTCTTCCTATTTCTGTGTTCCACCTGCGCTCTCAGCTCAGGTAGGGCATTTGAGTCCATGGAATTGGATGGTGATTATTCCGCGACTGTTGGCCTTACCCAAGGCGCCTTGCCACTGATGGTGTGGCGGTTACGTCGCCCGGCTAACTTGCTAGATGGTCTCCCACCCGCCATTTTCAGACTGGAACTGTTCCATTTCCTTTACCGAGATGCCCATATATGTTTGCGGCCGTTGGCGCAGCCAGTCATCTCCATGGTGTCACCCAGGTGCGGTGTGTCTAGGCGCAAGGCTAGACTTCAATATTGACGCAGCACCCATTCTCGTGTAGAATAAAAGGGCAGACGCGAGGTTTGCTCCTCATCATTTCACTATTTTCTATGCCGGATCCTTCAGCAGCCTGCTCGTTCTGCCTTTTACATCCCCAACCTGTCTTATACCCGATGTCGGCCATCATCGCCTTGTTCATCCTCACATTCCATTTCGTTGCCGCGGTAGAACTGAGGACATGCAACGATGAAATCACTCGTGGCATCAAAAACCACACCATATCTCCTAATGACTTAATATTCTTCCATAATGGCACCAACTACATGTCACAGCTGGATGATATCCAGCTCACCATCGAGGGCTGTATTAAGACGTGCCCAAAACCCAGCTTTGACCTCTACGACGACATGTGGCCTCGTCTTCTAACATGGCTGCTTCCCGCACTTCTTCTGGTAGGAAATTTACATGTCGCTCGTGTCGGAACCGTCAACCGGCTGTTTGCCATGTTGCACTTCATGGGCGACCCTGTTGACTCAGCTTGGTCACTCCTCACCAAAGCTGAGGTATGGAACCGGTTCTACGCTATCGCATTACAGCGTACCCCTCGTGGCTCCGACTCTGAAGCCATGGCACGCCCATATGCCGCTATTTTATCGGCCTTTGAGGAGCTCACCAACGACATGCCGTCCGTCAGAAGGGAACTCGAGACCATCATCAATGAGAATGGTGCACGGCTCGACAAGCAAGACATGGAGTACATCATGCTAGAAGCCGCAGAGGAATTAGTCGACAGTCGCTCAAATGAAGTATTACGAACATGCCTTATAATTATTAATTACCTCTGGTCTGTTTTGAGCGCTCTAGTTCCCGAAATTGGAGGGAAGCAATCCAGTCAGCCCGGCGGGCGCATCGGCACGGCCATGTTCTTGTCTTTCCTCGTCACCATTGTGATGCTTAGCAACACGCTCTCGGGGTTTGTCTCACGCAGAACTTGTCTTAGAATCATGGAACGATACTGCCGAACGCTAAAGGGAAAGAAGCGAGATCAGCATGTCTTCCCCAACAGTCCGTTGTTGGCTTCAAAGTTGGGTTTGTACCCGGCTAAGCCCAACTACAGCATCGTCGACTTCATCAACGCTCAGCCATGGACCGGCAGCCTCTACAACTACCGCCCAAAGAAAGTTCTCTTACATGCTAGCGAAAGTGATCGGCCCCCCTTTCATCTCTTGACGCTGTCCCTTGCACCGGTCTTAATCGCCACCAGTTGTGCATTCGTTATCATCTGGTTTACCCCGACGATTGGGCTTGACTGCAGAAGCCTATGGGTCATTTCGTGCGGATCTGCGCTCATGTTGAGCCCAGTCCTAACTTGGCTTATTCAAGTCTTTTGCAAGGGGCAGCTAGCGTGGTACTTAACCGTGGCTAAAGACTTCATGTTAGGTGTTCCTATTTTGATCGTTATTGTATCCTCTTCAATAGGGGTTTTCAACACATGCACCTGCTGGTAAGTACTCCTGAAAATGACCTCGTATAGGTTCTAACGATGATACAGGAGTAGTGTCTTTTCTCTCGGACACAGCAGAGCCTACGTCAGGTTGGATCCCATTTCTGAGCGAGTCTACAATGCCCACCATATCTACCCAGCTATGGTGGCTACTTGCCTGGGCCTTCAACTCGTCACGTATGCCCTCATGTTCAGGGTAATGCGGCCAGGAGCCAAGGTGTTTCGGCCCGATGAGGACACAAAGATGAAGACCTACAGGCATGTTCATGGATTCGACCCATCAGAGACAGAAATGCACACTAGATCTCATATCAGTAACACCACTCGTCTGTGGCACCGGAGGTCAACAGCAAGTAGTGACGCTGGTGAGCTTCTGCTGCCTCCGCCTGCTTTGAGTCCTCATGCTAGCCCGCAACTGGGGCCATACGCTCAGCCAACGCTTTGGTCCGGAGATCATTCGGTGCCAGGAAATGAGCGTGATTGGGCTAGGTCGGAGAGTGTCAGTTCCTGTGGAGGGTCATCACAGACGAAGGCAGATCAGCCACTCTTGGGCTCACCTGCCCTGCGAAGGTTCTGAGCACCCATAAGCCAGTAGAATAGATACATAAAAAGGCGTGGAATGTGTTCTAAGTCTAAGTGATTAAGTCAATTGAAAGCAATAGTTGTGAAGTTGTCACTCAGGATCCTCAGCCAACATTTCTTCCACTTTCTCCAATGCTTCACGGTGCACATCTTCAACTGATTGGTCGACATTAACCGTCAAGACGTCGTATTCGTCCTTGCCCGGGGGTTCTAGGATCTCAAATTGAGTATGAACCAACTCTGGTCCAGCAAAATGTCCTTTCCTGGCAGCAGGTCTTTGCCGTAGGACTTCTTCTGGCGCATCAAGATGCAAGAAATGTACTCTGAGATCCCCAGCATGTTCGGAGCCTTCCCTCAAGATATCTCTGTATTGCCGCTTCAATGCTGAGCAAGTGATGGCAAGGTGCTCTGTGCCAGGGCCTTTGGGATGAAGCGAGGCATGTTCCCGGAGTGCTTGGAGCCAGTCCCAGCGGTCTTCGTCAGTGAGTGGTTCACCATGGCTCATCTTTTCGACATTCGACTTTGGGTGAAACTGGATGCTTGTGAGTAGAAGGGCTGCGGCATAGTTCGAGTAGCACTTACATCGTCGCCTTCCACAAACTTCAGATCCAGCGTTTCCGCTAGATATTTAGCTATCGATGTCTTCCCAGACGCTGTTGGCCCTGATACAAAGAGAATCCAGCGATGGCCTTCGGGCACTGATCTTGTGCGGCGTAGGGGTGGGTTGGGCATGATTAATGACGTCGAAAGCCCAGTAAATAAGACCACCAAATGGACCTTAGTAACCGGAGATGAAGTTTTGGAGCTTTTTGTTAGTTGAGCTAGGTTGATCGCATCGCTAGAGAAGCTCACGAAGAGATTTGTCGTTGGAAATGTTTGACGTCATAGTGATAGCCACATCAACAAAATGCGGCCGATATGAGTGCTGCATTACGTATTCCTATCTCATTTTCTCGTCAAGTTCCAGCGGGCAGCCCTGTTGATTGATAAAAGCACAGATTCACCTAGTTGACTTAAATGAATATTAGACATAAGCTAGCCTCGACCTGATCAACGAGAACGCCCATGTGAGATGAACGTTAGTCGCAAACATATTACAGAGCAGAAAACTAAGATAGAATCAAACATGCGATTTAAGTTACTAGAATAGATATATCCAAGCTAGGAAGGGATATCTATCTTAATCTTTATACCTCTTCCAGACGAATGTACCCAAAGAAATCCCTCTAGTCAAGAGAAACCACCACTTTGCGAGCCGAAACACCCCTTTCACCCAGGAAATCGACAGCTCCCTGCAAACTCTCTAGTCCCGAGCCAAAGTCAAGTGGAACAGGAGCAGGCACAAAAGTCCCAGCTTCAATCGCATCAGGCAAGTAGTCATCCCAAATAGCCTTGGCGACGTGGGTTTGGAGGATGGACAGGGAAAACACATGCTTCAAGGTGACTCCCGCAGGAGGCTCAGGCCATCCGGGCACCGTGCAGCTGATGAACTTGACACCATTTACCTTGTGCGCGAACTCTTGCACTAGTGGCGCGGCATCAAAGCCGACGCAATCAAAAACACCAGCAGATTCCTTGCCCTCGGCAGCCTTCAGCAAATCAGCCACCACGGTCGGACTCTTATAGTCGAAGACGTGGCTGGCACCTAGCCTCTTGACGAGGTCAAAGTTCTTGGGTGACGCCGTCGTGAGAACTTCGTAGCCCGCTGAAACGGCAAGCTGAATGGCTGAACAGCCCACAGCAGAAGCGCCGCCCCAGACTAAGACCACCTTCCCAGTAGACTCTCGAGCCGGGTGCGTGGGAAACTGAAGGTTGAGAGCGTCCGGGTTGAACAAGGCTGCGGCAGAAGTCCCGACCGCGAGAGGGAAAGCAGCGGCCTGCTGAAAGGTGTATTTCTCCGGGATCTTGACGGCGAGTTTGGTCTTGAGAACCATGTAGGCTTGGTATGCCATCTCCTCCTTCTTCTGCGTGTAGAAGCCCGCAGCTAGACCAGCGACTCGGTCGCCAGGCTTGAACTTGGTGACACCGGGTCCGACCGAGACGACTTCGCCAGCTACATCTTCACCAAAGATGGCGGGGTATGATAGGGTCTCCTTGTGGAGATCTGTGTTCTGGATCTTGTGCTCGATTGGGTTGATGCCGATGGCTCGGTTGCGGATGAGGATCTCGTTTTCCTCGGGAACACCCAAGGGAGCAGGCTTGATCTGGAAGGGGTGCGCCTTGTGGGAGACGACCCAAGCGGCAGTGTTTTGGACAGACATTGTGTAGTTTGCTGGGATGGGTAGTATGAAAGAGGCTTGAAGTGATGGGGTGTTGTAAAGTGATGCTTGTGAGTGATGGTTCTTCAGCAAATCCATGGGGACCTACCGTGCCTTTATATCTTGAGAACTTCCCTCGAATTCGCCTCGCGCTTCGGTGTTAATGGCTCTCCTGATGGTTTGTTCCGTCAATTAGTAAACTCATGAGATTATAATAGTGGCTTGCCTCTCATTTTGTAGGTGGTCCCCACAAAAGCGCAAGACTTACCCAAACGGGAATTGTGATAGCTTCATCAACGCTCAACTTGACACAGTGCCTTACAAATGCATGAAGTGGCTGGCAAAAATTGTCCGATAGAAAAAGACCGAAGTCCGGGCCCCAATGAATTGCTTTGAAGAAATGGCTATGCCACAGTCCGTCCAATTTGCCCCTGGTTCGTCTACATTAACATGATCAAAGACATGTGGACACAGCATCTTAGCCAGCCTCTCGTTCTTTTTTATGATGTTTAATATTGATTATTTCTTTGATCGCTACTATCTACCCATCTATCCAAGAAAACCTGCCCATATTATCACACACCCGCTTTCAAAATACTCCCTATCGATATCAGGCGTCTGCGAACACGTCAGCTAACACAGCCATCTACGTCTCCGGAATTCATTCGATCTCTAACCTTAGCAAATATTGTTGCCTGCCCCCAGCCCATCTCTTCTCCGATCCACAGCAAACATCTATTTAGATAATCCCTCATCTCTGTAGGAATGAAAGATAGATTAGAAGCAACATAGAGCGGATGCATTAAGAGCAAACCCCCGAGCGATCTACCCTTTTCTTTTATCTCCGGCTCGGTAGTACAATCATCGATAAAAGCATGCAAGTTGTGGGCTAAGTGATACGGAATCGAAGCCATCATATCCTCGACCAACGCAGTCGCAACACGTACGCAGTCAAAAGGTAATTCCATATCGGGGCCGCTGTCGGACAGTTTCTTCAGCATGTCTATATTTATTAGCTGACTCATGCGGACAATATTCCACACGCCGGCGACGTAAAAGTCGAAGTACGTGTCTACACGCCCAGGCCAGCACCCGGCAGCGAAGTTGGACGTTGATTCCAATTGCGTAACGTGACCAACAGTTGTTGGTACGAAACCTTGGCATCTGGAACTAGCCCATCGAGAAAAGCGTTGGTGCAAAGCTAAGATGCTGTGTTGTAGATCTGGTGAGTAGTTCATGGTCGTTGTTGAGGCCAAGAATCTGGTTCGTAGTACATCTAGATCCAGCATCAAGTTGTCGAGGCATTCTTCGCCGACAGTCAAAGCTGGGACCGAAAATACACCACGAACCTGATCTTCTTAGTTACTTGGATCTTGCATTTATCATTGCACTTACCTGGGGTGATGGCCTAGACCTGCGCGATTGTGGAGGCGCCTGTTTACTACCAGGACTTGATATCCTAAGGAGATCCAAGAGTGATGATCCAGTTCTCAACAACGCTGCAAGTCCTTTGGCATGGGCCTGGTGATAGCGAAAATCGCTAGGGCTGGCTGCTGCGATCTGACCAAGCGTTAGTGTAAGCCTAACTTCACCAACCAAACACGCGTACCTCATAGAGTCCCAGTATCATGGCGACGTATCTAGCTTCTAGGGAGGCTGCCGATGTAGAGTCTTCAATAGCTGTAGCTAGTGACCCTAATAGTTCCTGATGTAACTTTTCTGCCCGTTCAACCATGTGCGGTCGATTCAAGGGCCGCCCGTGACCAAAATACGATAATGCCTGGCAAGCCTTGACCAGATCGGATCTTGGACCAAGGCGGTAGGCCATTGCTTCAAGCCCGGGCAAGAATCCTTGGGAAATCTTTTGGTTTGTCACTATGATGCAAAAGTCGTGGAAAAACGCTCTCATGGCGAACTCGTACGATGTGACAATAGATGTTTCCGTGGGACCAACATCAGACAGAATCGTGTTGGTGCCTGGTATGGGAGTACGCTTTGGCAATGTGCATCGTCGACCTGTTGTTGGCGGACTAGCTGAAGGCGGGCTATTGCTGTTGCGGGACTCATATTGTCGAAACGTTTTGAGTGTGTCATCCTCATAACCACCACAGTTACGGTGTGCTCTGGTACAACGCAGACATGACTAGATTGGTGTTAGTTTTCACATATAAGTCGTCATACGTGGCGTAACAATGTTGATGGTGGACATACCGGGCGAGTCTGATCACACTATCTGGTCTGTTAGCGCAGTGACCAAGGAAGCAAAGCAGCAGGAGACGGACCTTCTTCCGGCGCTTCTTGCAAGAAACGCACCCTTTTGAAGGACCGTGGAATACCATTGGATGAGATTAATCCAACAATTTGCGGACTTTTTGGTTGCAGCTGTTCACTTGTGAGGGGAATGGTTGAATCATCGTTGTCTTTCAGCCTGTTCCTTGCTGAATCTTATAACGTAAGCAGGCGTCGATATGATTCAGATCACTTCTGCTTTTGGTTAGCCTTGCGCCCCGGCATTTTCGCAAAGTCCGAGCTCGGTTTCCGAATTTCCAGCCAACCTGCTGGGTCCACGCGACCGACGCGACAGAGTAACAACACTACGAATTGAGACCTAGAAAAGGTTCCATTTGAGGCCTGCTATTCTACAAAGCTGGTCTCTATTCTCTAGTAAGGGTCAGAAACAGCTTCCCAAGCCTTGCTCAGCGCAGCCATTCTCTCAGCCGGTGGCGCTGCTGTTTGTGTCAACTTGGACAGGGCCAGGCTACCCTCGACAACCGTCTTGACCCTCTCGAAACGCCGTTCCATAAATCTCTCCAGTACCTCTTCACAGGTGCTGGCATTTGCAACGCATTGAGCTAGTACTGCCGCATCCTCGACCGCCATACCACCACCCATGCCCATGTGCGCCGTCGTAGCGTGTGCTGCATCTCCAACAAGGAGAACGCGACCGCGGTGCCATGGCTGGTCGACTAAGATCCAACGAAACGGTCGAGCTATCAGAGTTGAATCCTCGGTTAAACGACTCCGAAGTTTGACCACTGCAGGAGCGGTGCAAGAATCGAGAAGCTTAGTGAATCGCTCTCGCGCCTCACCGTCGCTCATCCTCTCATCGTCGGCAATGTCTAGGATAGAGGCGACGTAGATGTGTCCACCAGGGAGAGAGTAAAAGCCGAAACGCCCCGCCGAGCTATTGTACCAGCTTTCGCCGTCAATATGTTCGCCAGGAGCCATCCAACGGATGCTCCATTGGCCAGCGTACTGTGGGCTGGGGCTGTCCGGAAACATGGCCTGACGGGTCGCAGACCCAATCCCGTCGGCACCAATTACCAAGTCGTAGTCAGCTTGCGACCCATCGGTGAAGCGAATTGTGACGCCGTGCACACGGGTTTGAATGTCCGTAAAGGTGACCCCATTGATGACCTGAACACCGAGGTCTTTCGCAGCCTTGGTCATGACATCGATCATCATCGGTCGATATATGACGACTGTGTCTTTCATGCCAGGCCAAGATGGGCGCTTGGGGCCCGCACTGAGTACCTTTCCTTCAGAGTCGCGCATGGTCGAAGCTCCAGTATCAGAAGAAAAGGCACGGCCAGCCTTGAGGATGGGCTCATATAGGCCAAGTTCCTCAAGAGCCTCTGCAGCTCGTCCACTGAAACCGATCGAAGCCCCTTCTTTAGGGTTTCCGTTCTCGTAGACATGACAGGCGACCCCGAGGCAAGCAAGTCCGACGCTGGCCGAAAGACCGGCAATGCCTCCTCCAATAATAGCTACTTTCGACGCGCAAGGCATTGTAGAATCAATCCCCAGTAAGCGTTAGCATTGGTGTCTTAAAAATCTGAGATACGTAGGTAGGGAAGGCCGACTTGAAGAGTGCCCGGGTTGATGCCGTCTGAAACTTGGATCAGTACAACGAAAAGCCTGGTAGTCTTGGAATGCTAACAAACCAACTGCTCTTAGTCGATTTCGTTGCGACCTATGCTGACCAGAAGATGCGAAGTGTTGGCACGGCTGAGGAGTGATAGTCAAGTCGAGATAGATCCCGAAGAAGTATGCGAGTTGATCTCTTTATAACAATCAGTTTACTGACTAAAAACTGCCCCAAGGTCTATTTTCAGCTCCTTTTCTTGCAATTGCGATCATATTTCTAGGTGAAGAAACCAGCGGTCTTCTATCAATTACTTCGAAGGCATTCCGCCATTGCCTATTCCAGTTTAGTGTACGAAGTTTGCATCAGCGTTGAGTAGCACGGACCAATACCTGAGATTACTTTCCTGATCAGCCATCAGCCTGTTCCCTTAATGATATAAGAAGTCTTGACAAAAGCTCAAGTAGATGCCGCCTTGATCCGAACTTTTCACCCTAAGCCCTCAGAGAACCGCGTCAGCTTGACGCGTCAGCGTGCCGATTCCAACCTCAAAGCAGAGCACCCGTGTTCTCTCCTCGGACCACCCCAAGGCCTCCTTAATCAGTACCATCACCGTTAAACATCGAGTATCTAGTTTAGGTCAATCATATCATCGACAATGTCCCGGACCTACCATCACAAGTCTCGCAACAGCTGCAGCCGATGCAAGCAGCGACGTGTCAAGGTAAGCTAAAAACTATTGTAACACGGTAATTTTACGCATACATAATTCCTTGCCTAGTGCAGCATGCAGGTCCCACGATGCCAGAATTGTCGGCGCCGTGGCGAAGCTTGCGACCTCATACAGCACTTTGTTAGTCCTCAGCCACAACAACCTCCGACTCGCGGCGACCTAGGGCTCGTCAAATATTTCTCAGAGGTCACTTCTTTATCTGTCTCAATTTCTAAACGCAGTGAATGGTTCTGGACTACAGAGCTGCCCCAACACGCTGAAAGCACGCCCTTTCTGCTTGACGGCCTCTCAGCTGTTTCAGCGTTGCATCTCGCAGAGAAACTGCCCGACAATGATTCAACACTGGCATTGACTCGGAAGCACTATTCATCTGCAACTTCACAGTTTCGGGTCATGATCTCCCAGATCAATGCCGAGAATTGCATCTCGATATTTGCTTTGTCCCTAATTGTCATCATCATGCAGTTGAAGCTGTCATCTCAACACCCTCGTCTATCGAAGCTTCTTGATAACGACTACAGCCTGATTGACTCTCTAGAATCAATGAGAGGGGCCTTTCGTTTGATCAAGGCTGTGGGCCCGTTCTTGAACCAAAGTTCTGTGTCAAGTCTCTTCAGTTGGCGCCACTCCGAGGTTGATCCACAGGTGGAAAAGACGAAGACTATTCTTCTAGCCCGTCTAGACTCTGTAGAGAATCTGACTGAGAATTACCACTGTGGCAATGCATTAACTAGCCTGAGGCTGTGGCTTGGAGGTCTTCAAAACTGGTCAAAGACGTGGTTTGAACTCGCCTGGTGGCCTGCCGTTGTCTCCTCAGAATACCTGGAACATTTGCGGGCGGGTGACATTGTTGCCCTCCTCCTTTACGCCTACTGGTGCTGTGGAATCCATTCGAGGTATAAGGAGTGGTTCATGGAAGGCTATGTTATGCAAGCCCTTGTGTTTGTGAAAGCACAACTAGGTTCTTCATGGGACTTGATACACGAGGGCCAACCTACAGACTTAGAGCTACTCGTTAGGGCTGAAAATTGTTTAGCTTAAGTACGTTAAAAGGGTCACACAGCGGCCATGCATATCAGGAACATATGCAGATCCTTGCAAGGGAGAGCACTTGTTAACGAGGAATTGGTAGGCTTCACATTGGCTTAAGGCCACTTGAACTCTGGAAGAAATAAATGGTAACTAGTTGTATCTTTTTTGTTCCATTCGCGTTGTTCTCAATATCTTCCCTATCTGGGGAAGACGATGAGGTGGGTGATTTCTGTGGTTAATTTGCGGCTTCGGAAGTCTGTTCCTCTTTGTTCCCTCAAGTCCTACCGGCCATTACGTCTGTTCTTCATATGAAAGAATTTCTGAACGTCCAATGTTACGACACATCTCCTGCTGAACAAAGCAGCTAGTTGTTTTTCATTCGATTTCGCGCGTTCAACGACACGCATTGTTCTACAGTGATTAAAGATATCGAATGACAGCCTTAGTTCATTCTCTAAAATCCCAAGAATAAATACCTCGGGTTTGGCCTTTGTAATATCTTTACCAACAAACATCAGCATTCCCGCATCACAACCAGGTCAGTCAACCCACAGCCCACATGTCCTCTTCACCTTCAAAAACCGTGGACACTATCCACCCTCGACTTCGCGCTCTGGCAAAACTGGCCCTCGATGGGGAAGACTTATTTCTAGACCAACCTTCTGGTTTCAGGGGAACTCGGAACAAGGACACGGAGGGCTGTACTCCAGCCCAAGAATGTCAAAATTCTCAAGACCAGTCATCTCAGACCAGGTTCCAACCAAAATCCCCTCTGTCTAGCCCTCAGTTGGGACCTGAGCAAAACGACACGGCCACTTCCAAAAGCAGCGTCGCAGTCTCAGAGAATCCTGCGGTTGGGGAAAGCCTACGGGGAAACAACCGATGCATAGAATGGCAGCAAGCGATGAGTAGACTCGAGAAGATCCTTGAGACACATACAGGCTAACCAAAAGAGGCCACAATACCGGGCTGCAGACTCTTCACTCCCAGTATTGGAGTTTTCCTCGAATCTCAATAAACCCCAGCGCCTATATCTTGTTCATCTGTCCTACCATAAGTTTCTCATCTTTTATAAATAAGTCCATTTGATCCAATGCTCCTCCTCAGCTTACTCCCACAATCCCCCATCGTGATATATATCCCTAGCTCACACAGCGTGGGTAGCGTTCTTGCTCCTATGACGGAGTCTTTCACCTCGCTACACCCTATTAGAATGGTGAAAGGAAAAATATAGATGCAAAAGCTTACATAGAAAAGTACAAATGGTATCGGGATGAAGAGAATCGACAGCCCACCCAAAAGAGAATTTCCTGGGCCGATGCCCAGATTACGGAACAAGGCTCTCGCCTAAGCAAATGTCAGACTTAAGTCAAGCCGCTCAGATGATCAGGTCCTCGAGTAACTTACAAAGAGTGGGAACACGACACCACAAGAAGCTCTAAAGAGGGCGTTGCCGGCAAGTACTGAAGCCGCGTACTGTGGGTAAGCCATTCCCAGGTAGCTAAGTACTGGCATAAAAAGCGTGATGATGCTAACAGTGAAGGATCCAGATCCAACCAGTGGCACCATCCAGTGAATGCTTGAGCGTGCTGTCCATCCGTACCAGAAGAGACAAATCGGAAGAGCGACAGCCCCATAGAAGGTCGGCGGCAGGACCACCTCCGGATGTATGGGTGGTTGCTTGAATGTCGGGACCAAGTATCTCTGGATCCAGTAAAGGTAGCATGGCAGGGTGATGACCCCACCCACAAATATTCCCAGAAATACCAGTCCTTGGAGACCGATGTTGAAGCCGTAAATGTCTCCAAACACAAGTGGAAAGGATTCAAACCACAGGTACAGAACTCCGTACAGCAGTGCACAGTAAAGGTCGACAAAGAAAACAACCGGCTCCGAGAATGTCAGAGTAAAAGCTCTTCCCAGCACAATAAGGTTGTCCTTGACTGTGACCCCTTCGGCATCAATTTCTGACTGGCTTTTCAGCCTAGAGTCACCCGTTGCTGCTCTCAATCGCTTTGCTCTTCTATATAGGATATTAGACTGGCTGGTCTCTGGCATCAAAAAGAAGATGACAATGAGCACTCCCGTACAGAGCCAAGTCAACTCCCAGATAGTCCAGCGCCAACCCTTCGCTTGGGCTGCGAAACCTCCGATGAGAGGGCCCATAACTGGACCCAGGATTCCTACCGAGCCAAAGATACCGATCCAATAAGGAATCTCTGCGGGCGGGTAAATGTCCATGAGTGTAGCTCCTCCAGTGGCGAGAACAGGCCCACCGAAGAAGCCGGTCAGGAAACGAAACACGAGCAGCATGCCCATGTTTGTGGCGTAGCCGGTCGGCAGCTCTAGGAGGACGAAGGCGAAGAGGGTCCAGAAGTAAATCCTGCTCCGACCAATTTGCGGCATCTCAGACATGGGCGAGAAGAGCATAGGACCAAGACCGTATCCACTGATTGCCCCAGAGTCAGTAAGTTCAAGAGAGTCCCAACTATTGGGTACACATACAGGACAAACAGCGAGAGACCTAGCGTTGCCACAATCTCACTGGCACCAAACTCCTCCATAACACTCAGCTCACCTGGCGTGTAGATTGAGCTTCCAATGTAGATGCCAAAGTTGAGTATGCAAATCTGGAATGTCACCAGCAGTTTGCGAGAGCTGGACCAATTCTGGGGGTTCTGCAAAATGTCAGTAATCTAATTCTCGACATCGTGTTTCGAGGGAATCAACTGACTTCGGGGTCGTCTTTTCCATACCAATCAACCAGAACAATGTCTCGAGTGTGGCCTGGGCTAATTAGATCCGGAGTCTGATTTTCCTGGCCGCCCTGTTCAGGTGTCTTCTCTGGGCCCTCTTCCTTAGGACTTTTACCTTCATCCGCATCCCTAGAATCAGAGGAAATGTCTGGTCTGCTTGCAACGATCTGCTTACAAACCTCCGGGTCCAGTTCGTCTGGGAATTTGAGGAGCTGTCTCTTCGATACCAATCGAACAAGCTGTCCGAAGACAGTGTCACGAATGTAGCCGTCCATTCTTGATCCCTGCGGAGCTCAAGGCAGTGATACAAAGCCCGATGAGAGACATGGCATCTCATGCTTTAATATTCTTCTTCATTGCAAGTCTTTAACCAGATCTTCATCGTCAGGATACCACATATCTGATTGGGTGATGTCGGACTTAAACCTCTTAAACCCGGTATTCACGTAGTTACAGCTGCCCTGCATACGAACCCCTAGGTTTTTGATGAGAAGGGCCAATCGGGAGAGATCTTCATCTCGCTTGCTACAATCGGGTGAGTTTAACACAGGGTTGAGTCATAGGAAATGCTGATGCTTCGACGTAGTATCACTGAAACGGTACGATTGGGTTCAAGACAAATTATCGCCAGTTAGGTAGTAAACAATGCCTTACGAGGGCTCGAGTATAAGAGGCTTTATTAATCAATGCTTTCGATTTGTAATTTCGGATTGCTCTATTTAGATTGCCTTGTGATCATGGGTAGGAAAATGACAGCTACCTCCTTGGAGGGACTCCAGCAGTTAGCTTCCAACTTTATATTTCTCTACGAGATATTTGCACAAAATCATCGCACTGCTTGCTCAATTGATAAATGGTTAGATCCTTCAATATACATAAATTGCCACATTTTCATTCTTGCTTGGATCTTATCTTTTCTGCAACATCTCAGGTAGGAAATAATGCTGCGATCAACTTCGGGCTTAACAGGTGCAAAGTCCGGCCTCGGATTTTAGAAGTACCAGTACCTTCCTTACTGTTACATTGAATCAATCTTATAATATGTTGTCTCCAAATGTGGAGCACGCATTTATCTCCCCTTGTTCATCTTCAAGCGTAACGTTATCAACAATGATTTCCCCCTCGCGTTGTGCGCCACACCCCCCTTGTTTGCATTTGAGTTCAGTTTCCAAGACGATCCCCTTCAACTTCAAATAGAACTACAATGACTTGATCAATTTTGAAGGGTTCACCATGGCAACAATCTGCTTCCTGCAGCACTCGCACGGCCGCAAATTCATAAAATATATCTGATTTGGAGTCTGCATGCCCTGCATTTATATACGTTACTGCTCTTGAACATCAACTATCACGCTATTACCTAATTTCTACCATTCCTAGCGCATTTTTCAGTTCGTTTTCCCTTTCTTCTAATTTCTCTGCAATCCTGATGTGACGTTCTTCGCGAGCCAGCGCCGCTGGCGTTCTCCCGTTCTTCTCCCGTCTGTCATTGGCGTCGGCACCCGCACGCAGTAACAGATCAACAGCGTCTGAGTGACCATGCTTTGCAGCCGCATGCAAAGCAGTATATCCATCCACTGCGGCTGGTTCGGCATGGATATCAGCTCCTGCATCCACCAACAGTTTCATTAACTGACAGTGCCCCCTCTTTGCGGCCAGCTGCAACGCTGTACAACCAGCCCTTTCCGCCGGCTTCGCATTCACGTCGGCACCTTCTTCCAGCAGAAGCTTGGCAATAATACATGGTGTAATCTGATGTCCATGATCCCCCAGTTCACCGGTTTGTTGTAGGGCAGTGTAGCCCGCCAAGCGTGCCGGCTCCGCGTTAACATCAGCACCGTGGTCGAGCAACAGTCGAATGATTTTAAGGTCTCTGGATATGATACTTAGTTGTAAAGCAGTTCCGCCCCTTTCTTGACCAAACGGTGCGTTGACATCAGCACCTGCGTCAAGAAGAACCCTGACAGTCTCCAGATTCCCTCTCTCGCAAGCCTCCTGTAGAGCGGTTCGGCCTGTAGCCTCCGAGGCTGCAGCATTCACCTCAACTCCAGCATCAATAAGCAGTTTACTAATCCGGGGACCTTCTAAGCCTAGTAAAACTGCTGCTGGTTGTAGAGCGTTCTGGAACTGCCATGTGGAACCGTTCGGATCAGCCCCCGATTTTAGGAGAAACTGGACCACTCTGGCGTGGCCCATGCGAGCAGCTTCTATTAGGGGAGCAGGGTCATATCTGTTTTCTGGGAGATTCGGTCGGTTTATCTCGGCTCCTGCGCCAACTAACAGCTTCAGAATTTCAAGGCGGCCTTTCTGCGCCGAGAGGCAGCACAGTGACGTGAGCTTGGAGCCCCATTTCTTCACCTGCAGCATGGCAGTGAGCAGCCCAGTGTCCTCCTTTTCGATAGTATACTCGAACATGGACTCGTGAAACTGCTCCACGAGCTCTCTTGATGTAGCGACAACATGAAGTAGAGCAGAATGTCCGACTCCAAAGCCCCAGTTCACAAGAGCTTGGTCGATCAGTTCGTGGTGGCCATCAGAAACAGGGGACCTAGACAGCTCGTGTCCATCGGTCAACATCTGCTTCCACAGACTCCATGTCTTAGTTTGCTTGTCGTTAAAACCTTTCGAGTGCGAGAGCCAGTGAGACGCAGCATACGAAAGAAAGGGATGCCCAAGGATGATTGTCTTCTGTACTGTTGCCTCAGGTCTTTGCGCGAAACTAGCGAGAGTTTCCTCAATATCAGCTTTTGGCTTAGCTGCTGACCGAGAATTGCTGACTGGCTTTATCCAGCTCCATTGGTTGCGGAGGGCCTTCCGACAGATATCCTCAGGTGCAAGTGGTGGCATAGGCTGACGCCGCCGAGATATCGTCGTTTTGAAGTCATTGAAGTTAAGGTACGTGACACAGATTTCTCCGATGTGATGATTGGCCTTCTCAAGCTGGATGTGGAAGTTGTTAAAGGTAAGTCGAGATGGTACTCCGCGGAAGAATTGCCGAACCGAGGCATGAACGAAATGGACGCTTTTTGTCTCCTCGTCGACTTCGACTAGTCCTTGAAACCAGGTCTCTATGCAGTTGATACCATTCACGTATCGGTCTTTCATGGTATACGGTTGAAGGATAGCGATGAAGCAGGACTCTTCGAGCTCCGAGAGCGTTAGAGGTCGCTTGGCGGCTACAATCCATGGCAGAAGGTCTTGAGTAATTTTCTCATTTCCTCCAGAAATAATTCGATCCAAGGCTCGGTTGAAGATTTCTGTTAAACTCTTGGGCAAATTTCTAACAGCAATGGCCTGTCGAACTTTCTCGTTGTTGGGTTGAGCACACAGTTCTCTTAGTTGAAGCGTGACCCATAGGAACCTGTGTATCAAGTCAGCAACAGCTGCTACCGCAGGAATTGGAAACTTGCATTCCATTTGCGTGCTGGGTCAGTGTCTCTTTGATCTCAGCAATGAGACTCTCATCGCTTACTAATAACTCCTTATCGTCAAGACACTTTTGAACTGCCTGGTTCACCAGTCCAGTGATGTCGGCTTGGGCGAGGGAACAACTCATGGAGGTCTGTTCCAGACCAGGATATGCCGTCTTGATCAACAAAGGGGCAGTTTCCCGGCTTGTAACAAATATCTTGACGTGAGATCCAGCTGATACCAGGCATGCTAATCCCTCGATGAGTTCTCGACGATCTTCCTTGTGGCATTCATCTAACCCATCAATGATGATCCAAGTCGGTCGCTTCGTGGACGACAGGAGATGTAGCAGGAATTGGGCAAGGTCTTGCGAATCAACGGCTTCATCGACCTGTATGTCTTTTAAAAACTGCATTGTATCACCCGAAACATCCTCAATGTTAACCAACTGTCTGGCAATGCATCGGAGAATAGTTTCAGTTCTTAAAGACTCGGCTTCGTCAAACCTTGGGAAGAAAAATGTGACCTGACTCTCAGGCGTAGATTTGTCGGTTAAAAGGTGATCTATTACACTCGTCCTACGATCATTAGAATGATGCAGCAAGGTGGCGATTGGAGACTTGCGTGAGAATCGTCTTTCCAGATCCCACTATCACGGGTTAGAACCACTTCATGGAGAGATAAAACGGGGACTAACTTTTCCCAGAGCACCAAAGAAAACTGGCAGTAGTTCCATTTACCCAACGTTTGAACTCATCCGTTTGGAAGAGCCAGCCTGCTGTATCAGGATAGCGTTTTTGGCGAGCCTGTTTCAAGGGCTTGATATGGTCATGCCTAGATAGCGAATCTAACAGCTTTTGTTTCTTCTCTCCTGCGTTCCGTTAGCCTGGGCTTTAGATGCTGGTTTTGATACCCACTCTCCAGTTGTTCATCGCGCAGTAGTTGCCATTGATGCATTTTATCGAAATCACTACGTGTGCGACCGATAAAGCGGCCCAAGGATGACCTAGAACTCGCCGCGTGGTCGCGTTCCAATCGCTCAAGCTCCCTGTTCCGATGTTCGGCCTGCGCCCTTGCAAGCTCGATCTCACGCTCCACATTCTCACTAAGGTTGCGAAGTTCTCGCAAGTATGGCTCAAAGGTTTGCTGAAAAGACTCCCAAAATGAATGGATGACTTGGGTATGCCCTACCATGGCGTCAGAGAGGCTACCATATGGTTCAAACTTCAACTTACATGAACGCTTCAATACGACAACAAGATGCTGACAGCACCGAATAATAGATGCGTTAAATTTGCACAGTGCCTTTTGAACGCGCTCGGAATTTGGAAATAAGGCCTGGTATTGTTCAAATCGGGGGCACACTTGGCCGAGACTCATAAACAGCTCAGAGAAGGCTTCATAATAAGACGTAAAGTTTACAATAACCTGTGTGGTGTGATAATCAGCACCAGTCACAATAGCAACATACTTGAACTTACAAGCATTGTCAGTTTCACACTACCCCATACAAGAGCCGCGGTGCTAGGATTCGACGAGACGAGAGTATCAATGATAGCTGAAAAGTCGCGAACCGATTGAAGAACAGTGAAGAGGCGACTGGCAATGCTCTTGCCCTTCTGATTCCGTCTTTGAAGGTCAAGCTCAGCCGTGAAGACTAGAACGGCATCAATATCGGGTAAAGACTTGATGCGATCGAGCTCGAGGCGCTGCTCGTCTGTGAGGACGCTTCGGAAGGAGGTGACAGCATCCTGCAAGATCTGATCGCCCTCCTTCGGAGCTATCGTCAGTGCGTTTGAGGATAGAGTAAGCGCCATGGAATTTCTAGGTCGGAGGAAGATGTCATGAGGGAAACGCGGTGGTAGAAATCAAGGTCTTGGTATTCAGCCCGGTAAGGCAGATCGTGCGAAGTGAGGCTGAGTGGTGATGGAGGGCCGGAAGGGGTTGTTCCGGGTCAGCCACCCAACACCAGCCAATGATTACAATGTTCAATTGAGAACTATTGATAGACTCGGGGCAGCGATTGGTCAGGCAGGCGTTAATAGTTGGCGCCGGGGCTGACTCCCAAGTTTTAGAGTCGCTGCTGCGTTCGTGAGTTGAGGGGATTGGGGGTAGGGAGGCTATCACGGAAATGGGTACAAGCGAGGCCACCAGACTGCTGCCTGGGCGAAGAAGCTGAGGGAAGCTAATAGGCAGCTGATCAGTTAAGAAAGAATCCTCAAATCAGACCGCCTGGGCTTGGTCTCATACCGCGAAGGAATATTAGAAGTCCCAAGAAACACAGCGACATATCCACACAATACTAATACCAGTATGGAAGCATCATATTGAAGCTAGGCAGGCTAAAAACAACAACTGAAGAATCTTTCTGGCAAAAGTTGAACTAATAAAAAACCAAGCATCGCACTTCAATACTCTGCCGCCCCTTTGCATCAGCCGGCGTAGCTGGATCAACAAAGGCAGTGTGAGGTGTCAGCCCCGCGACACCTTCCTTTCCTCCTGGCAGACCCTGACTCCTCGAGTCAAAGCACTTGATGAGCATGACTTCATCTGGAGTCATATCCTTGGCGTAGTAGAACTTGTGTCCCTCATTCGGCGCAACAGCATATGTCTCGCCCCTCACTTCGTATCCATCGGTTGAGGCAAAGGTCGACTCGTCAGGCCGCACCTCCTTTCCACGATCATCCTCATCATCTCCGTCCTTGCGTTTTGGATAGAGAAGATCTACACTGACCATATCTTGTGGTTTGGTAGTTCTCCAATCGACAACGGCCAGGGGAAAGTCGGTCGCTGGATGTCCAATGGGTCTCCAGACGTTGATGATCTGATAACGGCCCTTCAACAAAGCTTCTGTTTCTGTAGGGTCCGTGACGTGACGTCTGACTCGGACTTCTGCTGCGCCGGGGGTTTGATCGACATGCAACTGTTGAACCGGTTGACGGGGGCTAGACTTTTCTCGTTTTCGGATAGTGTGGTCGAAGATGACAACCTTCTTGATGTCAGGGATCCTCTTCCGTAGCAAGTCCTCAACTTCGGCGTAATATCCATCGCGAACAGCAGCCTCATCAGTGAAAGCCTTTTCCTTCGCAGGGGAGGTAAAGACATCAAAGCCAGAGACATCTACACCGAACTTGGTAGAGTCGGCTGCATCGCGGATGTTGATGACGGATCGCTTCCGTTCTGTGCGCTTGAACGAAGTTTGGTCGACGTCGACTTTGCTCCATGGCTTTACATGAGCTCCATTGGCGCCGATACTCGACGATTCGTCGATGTAGTTGAAGACTCCAGTGGTCATTTTGGCAAATGTGTATGGCTTAAGATTGATGCGCAGGCTGGCTCTGGTTGCAATCCGCAAGGCTTGCATACAGGGTTGGTACAATTACACGAGATGGGCTTCTTAAAACAGCCTCCCAACGGTCGGTCGCAGGTCGAGGGAAATGACCGTTATATCTCGTTATGCAACAATCGGAAAATTGTGTAAGTTCTCCGTCAAATGTTTGGTGATTCATTTGTCATCGCGCCATCGGCCACCAAATATTTGTCAGCTTGCCTCTCAGTGGGATGGGGATTGCGGGGTTGACGGCTTGTGTCGGTAATTTCTCCGCTGTTATCGTACTAACTGATAAGAAGATTTAGATGCTGTATTAGCGTCTTATCTGTTATCAAATCAACGCAGATTGATCTTTCTGAATGACGTCATTGAGTCCAATTTTCTCCGGAGGGGCGATTATACATCAGTTTACACATCATTCCAGCCGACTGTGGTGACACATCAAGGAGCTGTACCACAATGACCCCTCGAGCTAAGGGTACTAGCTCCTCATATGCTCCCAATAGATGTTTCATTCTAATACATGGGCTGGTCATAAATCCAACGCAACTTCATCTCATCGTTCTAGGGTAAGGACAAAGTTCTGTTGACAACACCATGGTCCATTTGATGTAGACAACCAACTTGCAATAATCGAGAGATTCACGTAATACAACACTGACCTGCGGTTGTCTGTATTGAGGCAAATGCCTGGGTGGATTAAGCCCGGGTTGACGGTCTCTCTTGAGGCCACCACACACGCGCCGGGCCGGATAAGTGGAGCAACCTGCCGGCTCCCGGCCTAGTCATCGTCAGAAAAGGTCGGAATATGAGATGAATCCTTAGGCCATAGTAAAACTAAACTTACCCCTATTTTATAAAAGCCTGAGTTAATAGGATAGCTAAGACTTTAGTTTCTTTTATGATAATGTTTACTAATTATTAGCCTAATAATCTTCATTTGAGAGTCATACTTGTATTGAGATGCTCCTGTTTTTTGACAAGCGTGGGCCGGCTTGCCTATTACCTGAGCCCGACGGTGAAAGAATGAGAACCTTCAGTAGCTAGTCCTACAGGATCCGCGACATGCAAAACGCGTACTTAGTTGGCCCGATTTGTGTCACAAGAGGCAGCCAATGACAGTCACAATACTTCATTATATCGGTGCACGATTTGTTCTTAACTTGAGGACGGCTTCTGGTTTTGCCAAAAATGTGTGCAGATCATAATGTTAGCTAACGCTGCTGAATATCTTTGTCTAAGCTTTGATAATCCAAATCGTGACGGCTGACCCTGCTTACTTGCCCTGTTGCTCGCTGGTGAACACCCCCACTGCTTTGTTGTTTATTTGCACAATGGCCATTGTTGGTGTTGAAACCAACGTGAACACAGTTGACCAACCGCCCTACGCCAGGCTATATATCCTCATCAGCGGACCTTGATTTATTTTCGAGTCAAACTTGCCACTGCATTCCATTACGATCTCTTTGGTATACAAACCGAACTCAACTCGAACAACTCAACACCGTCCTAACCAGCAACGATGGACCGATTTGGTTTTTTCTCTTCTACGCCATCTTCACTCAGAGAATTGGTTCCCCTGACTACAGATGTAGACGATCCTGCCCATTTTCGGAGGATCAAGCTTTACAATTGTCGCCCTGATCCTGTCAATGCTAGAGATGCCAAGGAGAAGCAGCAAACACGCCTTGTCAAGGCCGTCGAAGAATTCTTCCGGAGAAATACTACAATTACCGATTGCTTCTTCACTCTTCAGTGGCTGCTTGGCTCCGGAGATGACGTCGAAAGTCCCTCAGATTCTGACATGTCACTGTTGAGAGACCAGGCTCTTCAATGCTATGTCAACAAGTCGATGCGCCCGGTTGTGGACCATCTGACTGAGATGCTCAAGTGGTCCAGCACCCGAACGAGCATGGACAACCTCTGTCTCATGGTAGACCTAGTTTGCGAAAAAGACGCCATCGTTGACCTTCACCAAGACTACTTCTTTCCAATCAGCAACAAGACGGCGCTTCGCTCCGCTCCTATGAGCCCAATGAAACAGCCCGACAACACTGTAGAGATTGCCGTGCTGCCCTACTGCCCGCCATCTTTCCTCGGCCACGTCCTCGAGCGTCGCCAGGACAAACGTCTGGCCTTTACCAGCAGAAGCAAGTTATGGCGCCGCTTTGGAGACAATCTTCCTAGAGACCATCATCGTGCCGTCACCAACTTGGAATGGGTCGTTACTCGCTTGTACCAAGATCTCTTCAACCCTACTAATTGGCGTGCCTACACATCTACTAGAGAAATTGCTGACATGCTCGACGCAAAAGTGGCCCTGCTCACAGAACACAAGGCTGTAGACGGAGCAGAGAAATACTCGCTACTTTCCTTGTCAGAGATCTTTCGTCTCGTCCAGACCAATCTAGATGTCAACCCTACCGAGCGGTTTGAGCAATGGGCTTGGTATCATCTGTGCATGTCCGTGTCACAGCTGGCAGAGGAGACTCACCATGTCGCAGAGCGCCTAACCGCCGAGGTTTATGGCGAGCGACGACACCGATTCGTAATCATGCGCTCCTGGGATCCTCGCTTCAAATGGGTTCGTTGGAAGACGACCGACATGCGCCCCGAGTGGTCAGCAAGTGCTGAGAAAAAGGCAGCCTGGGAGAAGTTCTTGGACTTCTGGCACGGCCTCATCAAACAGCAAGGCGAAGGATTGCCCTGGCATAAGGTGCAGAAGGAGAATTGGTTTGTTCCTTTCGAGGATGTCAATACATTTTTTGAAACCTGCAATGAAGACTCGGCTATTCTTTTGGGAATCTGAGTAGGTTGTTGTTACTTTCCTTTACACAATGGAAGGTTGGGCTGGCCCTGGCCTTCTCGTGAGATGACACGTACATAGTTGATCGAAAGGGACTGGAATATGCCAGCTTTTTGTCGTTTAATGCATTCATTAGAAAGTGCTTTGGAATGAATACTCGTAATGCGGCTTAGGTGCAAATGCGGTCCCAAAAGTTCTAAATCTCATTCACCCGTGCTGGATCGAAATCCACTACCATAAGCTCGCCGTCCTTTTGTGCTATCACAACCCGATCCCAGGAAACCGCGATTGTTGAAAACCAATCTCGAATGAAACAAACCGCTTGTAGCCCATCGCTGATCCAATTTTGCCTTCGAGCAGCGGCACCGTATGCACGCTTCAACCGCGGGTCATTCTGCGAAAGGGAGTCCACTGGCTGTATGGTGCCTGATTGCACATCCCAGAGTCGATATTGAAACTTCCGGCTTTCCGGGTCTTCCGTTCTGATTCCAACTAACTCTCCATTGGTAGAGAATGAAAGGTTGTTCACATGACTCTCATATCGCATAGCTCTCAAACTGACACTGGCTCGGCAATCTCCTGTACTCGAATCAAGCATCTGTACTGTCTGATATGAGGCTACCAAAAGGGTAGCTGCGTCGGGCGAGAATTCCCAAAGCTCGGGGTGGAATTCTAAATCATTCAGGCACCATCGGCATTCACCGGCCGCAATGTCCCAAAGGCTAAAACTCCATCGTTCATCATTCGATGCGTCTCCTAGGCTCGTGAACATATGTAACACCAGTGTCTTAGAGTCTGGTGAGAAGCCCATCTGTGATACACATGACGACGGTTCCAGGACAATCTTCTGTTTCTGGGGCGTAGCTGTGCTATTATCCAGTCTCCAGAACTGCAAGTGCTGTTCGGTTGTTTGGACCACGAGCATGCCCCCATCTAATGAGACGGTGAAGGGGCAGACCACCCTGACCGACAATGGTATATCGTGCAGCAATATCCCTTGCTCGACATCCCATATCAACAGGGGATGAGTTTCGGAAGTTGTCACCAGCGTCCTCTGGTTCCGAGCAAGTACCATTCTTTTGACACGGCTGGGGTTCAGGATATGCGCATAGGGGACCCCAAGGTTAGCGTGTGGCTTGTGGTCGAATAAAGTCGACGACACGATGCGGCCGTTTCCTGGTAGCGAAGGCGGTTCGTGTAGGGTTTGCTGGTTGAACTGCGCACCAATTCTGGAAATAGTTAGAGAAAATGCTCCTGCAGCCGCCAGCGATTTGCCGTCTGGAGAAAATGCAATTTGAGCGATCCAGGCAGAGCGATAGTTGCGTTCGATCGTGTGTAGGTGAAAGCCCTCCGTTTCATTCCACTTCCAAAGCCAAAGATCTTCACCGATTCCGGATACGAGCAAATTACCGCATGGCGAGATGGCGATTGCTCCTCGTCCGCCAGAGCTAAAATGATTACCGACGTAAAATATTGTTGGTTCGATTCCCTTGAAACTATTCACAAGGTATATTCTCCCAGCTTGGGTGATCAACCCGACCATCCACTCCGTTTGGCTCTTCACGATGAGAGCGATGTCGCAGACATCTTTGAGAACGTCGTCCCTTAGAGTGCAATAGCAATCGCCAGTCTCAAAATCCCATAGAATCAGTGAATTTTCTTCGATAGTGGCGATCAAAGAAAATTCTGCAGAGATAGCAGCCCAATCAAACTTGTGTTCCGGGTCAGAGCTTGCAAGTATGCACTTGAGCGTGGGCTCCCCGATCTGCCCTGTCGTATCCCAGAGGTGCACCTCCCCATCCTGCGCCAACGTGATGATATGCTTTCCATCTGTCGAAAAGGATAGAGCGATAATCCGTTCCGTTTCGAGGTAACGGATGCGTAGCCTTGAGTGAAAGGCGCCTGTTTTGATATCGACGACATCTAGCTTAACACCGGGAATATTCGCTGTCGCCCAGTGGCCATTTGGCGAGAATGCGACCTGATGCACCGCGCCATCCATTCTAAACTCTCTGGTAGTAGTATCCTGTGGAATCGGTCCGCCTTTAATGTTCTGAAAACTCGCTATACGTAGATCCGAAGACTCGACAAAATGTTCCCTAACTCTGCTCTTCTGAGGACTCAGCATCAAGCATGAACAGTAGACCTGCAGCGGATATCGTTGGATTGTTCTCCCACGTTCTCTGATCAATTCTTGGGCGTCTTTTAGGAAATTAGTCATGGAGTCTCCAGGGAGACGTAGTGATGCCTGGTGCTGCTAAGCATTAGCTAGCTGATAGTTGTCGAACAAGTAGAGCAAGGCGAGCTACATTCAATACCAGCGATAAGTCGAGTAGCATCCTGATGGCTTCTTCTCCATCTAACAATTTCCCCAGAAGAGAAAGGGTCTCAAACCAATGGAGAAGATGTTCTTTGCGAAGCGAACGGATCATTTCTTCACCAATAGTCTTTTTGCTTCGTACAAGATGATACAACCAATACACACAAGCATACTCAAGATCATGAGGAATCCTGGTAGTGATTATGTCCTTGTCAATTTCCTTTGCTTTTATTGCAAGCGTGGGGACATTGCAGAGGTTCTTACGTAACCCCGTGTTCAGTCGACTCATGCATCGCTCTGCCAGCATACCATGGAATTCCGAAGCGTCGATCCTGAAAGAGTCTGTCCCTGTTTCGTCTTCTCCGAGAAGGAAATCCGCAAACGATTTGTGTATCAGCTCGACCGGAGATTTGTCGTCATCAGGGGCATGGATCACTGCATGCAGAGCCCCCAGCCAACACCGAATGCAGTCCTCGTCTAGCCCAAGGAGGCTTTGTAACCCTTTGGCTGGAAGAGGCTTTGCGAGAAGAACGAGGGACCCTAAAATATGTCGCAATTCTGCACATTCTTCGTCATTTAGGGGCTCAGAATACCCATCTCCGTCTTCGCCTTCTAAAATCGCGGTAATAATCGGCATGTATATCTGGTCGAGTTGCGATACATTGTCTTGACATCCACGGACCCAATTGTTGAATCGTTGAACCGCGTTCCCGTTATTGATGTGGAGTAGAAGAGTCGAGATGTAGATGAATAGTGGAGAAGGATTCGTAGCTTGGTTTAGCACGAAAGCGAATTGTCTAGCGGTTGGCCAAGGTTCTTGTCTAATGCGTCTTCGTTTTTTGATCTTTGCCAGGCCGTTGGCTAAGACAACGCCCATCTCCTTCCTAGTTGCCTCAAGGAATTGCTCGTGAAGTGCTAAGACTCGGCACCTTGCATCAGTCTCAGGGATGTCCCCGAAAGCGTCGAGGAGAGGGGGGGTTCGTCTGCTGCTGAAAAAGACACAGAGTCGGAAGGGATCTAGACATTTGAGGGATGCGAACAATTTGAGAACTCTATCAATGTCGCCCTGGCGAGTGCATTCGTCAAGGGCATCGATGATGACGATCATCGGACTTTTCCCGCCTCCGAGACAGCAAAGCTGATCGAGTGGATTGTAGATGAGAGTTTCAAACTGCTTCTCCAGAGATCTCTTCTCGATACCATCTACTGTTGAGATCTCCAAGGACTGGCGCAGAAAGTGCTCATAGAGTGGAACAGTTTTGATGAGCTGGCTAGCAATGGTGGTAAATACCCGAGCCGTGTCATTTCGCAGATCGTCTCCTCGTTTGAAGAAGTATCCGGCTGCTAAACGCTTCTCGTGTTCAAAGTCGTTTACTAGGGTACGTGCCAAGGTTGACTTTCCCGTCCCAGCGGGGGCATGCAGCCACAGCAAGGTTTCCGCGTTCGTATCGTCAACCCATTCGCGGATCATAGCCCGAACTTCGGTCCTAGTGTTTTCATCACAATGGGGGCTTCTTCGTAGGTCTTCGCTGTCGAAGCATGCTTCAAACACAGTCGGAAGAACAATTGGTGGCTCTTTGGTGCCGCCGCTTAGCCTGTTTTCCGGTGAGTACATCTTCATAGGAGTTTCAGAGTTCAACCTACCCAAGTTTACTCCTGATCTTCGCCCAGAATTCTTCATCTGGATGTATACTCTCTGAAGGGTCAAAAAGCGAGTACAGGAGCGTTTCTCTTGAAATCCTGTCACCAGATGATGCATCCCTCTGCAAGCTGGACGATTTGCCTAGTGATTGTGGTTGGCGGGCCTGAGATATGGATTGGACGTTGGGTGTAATGTCCACCAAGTCGTCCATGTACTCCTCTGTTTGATCAAGAGCGGCGGCCTTTCTCACCGCATCAGGGAGCTGAGACTGCCGATGGACTCCCTGTGAGTTGTCTTCTTTCTTGCTTTCTAGCCTGTCCTCCATAGAAGAGAGGGTGATCCAATAGCAGAGCGCAAGTCCGTGTGACAGGTCGATCATCATTTCCTCTTTACGGGATAGTCCCGCCGTTGACCCCTTGTAGAGTAGAGGGTGAGCTAGTTTGTTATATAGACTTTCTGCAACACTGATGACTTGGATCTCAAACAACACACCATTGTAGATAGGAAGCTCAGTGTTATACTTAGGATCCAGTCTAACCTGATAGTTCTGGGCTTCATAAGCCCCAAATCGTGGTTTCCAAAGTTGGCCGACCTGGCGATCTGACGAGAAAACATGGGGTTCCCTTTCCTTTCGGAATGTCTTGTCGATCATGGCATAGGAGTCCTCTAGACCGGACAGATAGTCCACGACGATCCGGAAGCCCACAAGGTCATGGACGTCGTCAAAAATTTCCTTGGGGCTCTCGTATCCTCCGCCACCCAGACCGATTCGGCTGCTTTCGCGACGATCGATGGACTTCTTGATGGATTCAAGTGTCTTAATTCTGCTGTGTAATGTTGCACGGATGCGGTTCTGATCAAGCTGGCGGGATAGGTACAGGTTCAAGTCCTGACGCATAGCCTCATAGTCGTCTTTCAATTGTAGCCAAATGTTGATGAATGCTGATTTCGGAGAGTCGTGTGAGAGTGCATCCTGAATCTTGACGTCGATTTTGGCGCGGAGTGTCGACCGAATAGACAACGTTGAGGACGCCATTGCGCCTCAGCCTCGAGCGGGGCGCTACTTTACGCAGACACTACAGAAACAAGGCGTAGAGGGCCAAGAAGAAAGAAGAAAGGTCAATCAATCTCAACCACTCGCAGACATTTCAAGCTGCAAGTTTCACAGTAACGAGACAATCAGGCAAGCGCGAAATTCCGTCCGGTACAGGAATTGAGGGGAATACAATCCAGCGTTGGGCATCTTTCGCATTACTAAGGCAAAGCAGCTGTGATCACCTGAGAGGGGCTGCCTTGCAGATGCAAACCATGCGAACCAACGAGGCAGTGAACGAGTTGCACAGCTGGAGCAAAACCTTTACATCATCTTGATGGACTGAGAACCAGTTGCTAGTTTACTAACCACCTATCTATCATACCTAGAGAAAGTTTGAGTGCATAGCACTATGTTAGCTCGGTTACCCGACAAGGGCAAAACTCCTTCAAGTGCTCCCCGCCATTTCACGTGTTTTTTGTTCTAGGTAACAATGTGCCAAGCTTGTGAGTGAAAGGAGATCTTTCAGCTGTACTATTGGTTATTTGTTGGGTTAAAATGAAGGGCAGCCTCGTGCATATTCCTTCAGCCTTAGGCGGGCGGAAAGGATGGGGTCCCCAGTACCCGAAACCACCATCCAAGATGAAGCGCAGAGTCTGCTACACATCGGCAAGAGCCTAAGCCCAAGATTTCTAAGCTCGGTAATTTTTATCCTCCACGGAGTACAGCACTGGGAACGAGTTTAATCATACGGGTTACGCAGTCTCAAGAGGCTTGACTGACAGTGCACAGCCTCCAGCGTTGCCATCTTAGCGCAAACACACCGCCCCCTTTAAGGCTGAAACTGGCCAATCCATGACAATTTTTACGGCTACGGTACCCCCCTGCTTGCAATAAGCGGGCGGGCGGGCTGAGCTGATTCCTCTTGAGGAATGGATCCCCGTGGACCGTAAGCGGCGGCGACCAGGAAGAAATCCTTCGGCGGGCCTCTGCCGCAGCAAATGCATTGCCAAGCAGACAAGTGTCCGCTGAAATGTCGAGAATTTCTCGCGGAAGGCGTTTTTAAGCCTCAACCGGTTTCTAGTGGCGTCGCACAGTGAGGGGATCGCCGACTTCAGCCAGGTGCCCGACAACGTTTGTCGCACAGCTTGCCGTTCGTCCCAGCCAGCCTCTTTGTGCGACCGGGCAGGTCGGCGGAGAGACCAAGACAGGCGAGCTGCGAGACATGCTTGTATTTTGACTCTCGATGCAAAAGACCCAGAACAAGAACCTTGAGGCTATGGCCAGAGTCTAGACCTCGGACTTTTATCACTGCCCCAAAGTCCGGATTACACATCTTTATTTCTGGACTGGGAGAGATCTCAAGACGACTAGTAGATCGAGTTTCATGCGTAATAGCCTATACAGCCTGTTGCTACTCTGCCAAACATTGGCTACTACGACTCTGCCTGAGCTTGAGCTTACGGTGGAGTGTGATCGAGTTTGGGGTCCGCAGCTCGGGTCCGAGGAACTGTCTTGGCCTTGACGCGGCCTGAGCTCCCTTGTGATGGTTGTTGTTGTTGTCTCGCTTCTGAGACTTGGCACGTCTGCGGGCGGGGATCAGATTGCCAGCTGTAAAGCCTCCTGCACTCTCCCTCTGCGGACTTCGAGATTGGGTTGGACATGACCTGATACCTGCAACACTCGGCAATGACAATTAGACTCTTGCCCCTTTCATTTCTCACTTTGCGAGGGCCAACGGTTGCCAGTGCATGCCGCCACAAGATGCACAAGAAGCGGGTTCCCCGGCTGTAGGGACCACTTGGCGATTGGCTCCAGTGCGACCCAGCCAACCGCAGCACGTCTCGCTGTGTGACGCGGTCCTTGCTCGTCTTACATGGGGCAGCATGGGGCCATGGGCAGCAAGGGGGCTGTTGGTTCGTTGTCTGGGCACAGCACGGCTACACAATTATATCCGCAACCTCACTATGCCTAGCAGAAGAGGAGGAAGGAAATGATGCAAGCCCCGTTGACAGATGCGTGGCATTCGAAAAGAACAGAACGACAGGTCAAGAGGGAGCTGGTGGCGTGGAGGATGGCTGACCAAGCCTCCCAGAAACTACCCGAGCTGCTGCGCACTAGGGCCCAAGCTAATCTCCAGCACCAAAAACACCGCTAAATCCGCAGCATGTGTGACCCAGGGTTACCGTAGGATCCCTCAACTGCGCATTGGGGGCCGAGTGGCTGGCCCTATGCCCGACATGGGTGCCGGGGTACCTTGTAATTATGGTTATTTTGGCCCTTGTCCATCACTTATAGCGCATGCCTCCGCGTCGACATTTGAACCAAAGTCCCATTTTGATCCCTCGTCCACACATCAACACCAGTATCCCCTCAAAAACGGCGGCCCATCATGGCCCCAGAGTACTCTGAAGTCCCAACGAGTCAACCCCACGAGAGATCGCAGCACCCAGTCTCGCCTCTTTCATCTGTGGGCTCTCGTCGCCAATCTCCATTTCTCGACCGTTCAAGTCCACAGTCCGTGGCTTCCCCGGCCTTCGGACGCAGGCAGGATAGCCACATGGGCCTTCTGGGTCCCAACCAAACTCCCGGAAACACAAACGCAGGTCTAGGTGTCTTTGAGCCCAATCGACGAAGTATGATTGCCCGTACGCCGAAGCCATGGTGGAAGAAGCTGTTTAGGAGTAAGTGGGCGATGCTCATATGTCTGGCCTATGGAGTCGCCGGCGCCCTTGGCCATCATTTCCTTTACTGGCATCTCAACGGCCGCGAAGCTCGAGATCAGCAATGGTGGCTTCGTCTGGGCCAGTTCATTTCCTTCAATGCCAAGGCAGGCTTCGTTCTTGCCGTCATCATGGCCCATCAGCAAGCTGCTTGGAGAGCCGTCGGACAGCAACGTTTCTCAGTCAAGACTGTCGACGCTCTCTTTGGAGCTGCCCATGATATAACCGAAATATTTCACACCGAGGCATGGAAGAGATGCTGGGTCGTCATGTTCCTCGCTTTGTACTTCTGGGTCAGTCCTCTCGTGGTCATCTTCACCTCGGCCACGCTCAACGTCGTCTCTCGAACCACCAGCCAGGATACCATGTGTCCCTCTGTCCGAACTCTCAATTTTTCCCATGAAGAGAACAACAACTGGAGGGACCCCAACCGAGCCGGCAAGGAGAACTTGATGGGACTCTCAGTCTCCCTCTGGAATGAGACGGCTTCTCCCGATGAGGACCCAGACTACTTCGACTATTGGGACAGCCCCAGCAAGCAGTTCAGCGCCATCGCCTTCAAGGTATTTTACGGTGAAATGGCCGTTCAGAAAGACAATGTAGCCATGGATATCTGCGGGGCTGGTTGGAACTGCACCACTACCATCAACTTTGTCGGCCCCGGATACAAGTGTGACCAGCTCGCCAAGGACAAGGACGACGAAGTCACCGAGTGGGCTGGTGTCAAGGCCCCCTTTAACGTCAGCGACTTTGCGCCTCTTGGAAACCACACCTACTGGGCTGTCGCCGACCAAGGCGAGTACAAGGGTCAGATCAACTCCGGAAGCGGTGGACATCCCAAGAAAAACAAGCCATACCCCAAGAACCTCGGTGCCTTCAAGACCGAGCCCATTATCTGGCTAGGCTACGCGGCTGTCGACAACGTCACCGAACAGCACCCCGAGAACAGGAGCGCCCCGGGCTGGAACGAGGCATACACGCCTACCATCTTTGCTTGCGAACACTACGAGACCAACTATACCGTCAACATGAGCTGGACGGGTGGTCTCCAGACTTACAATGTGACCAAGCGAGACTACCTGCGCAAGGTCGTAAACACCACTTACCTAGGTAACAACGCCAAGGATGGCCTCTTGGACAAGACCCTTGCGACACCTGAGGAGAACTACGTGTTCCCCCAGGACATCCGCAACTACCGCCGAACAGCAGCCTACCACTCCATCGGCAAGAAGCTGCGCGACCTAATCAACGGATACATTCAGATGCCAACCCACAACTCAAACTCTGAGGTCTTCACTTCACGACTCATCGACCGACACGACTACCTCGCCGTCCCCGACTTCCAAAAGAAGCTGCAGGAGGTGTACGAGGACATTCTCATCTCTCTCTTCTCCGATCCTCAGATGCTTGCTGTGGCTTGGGCCGCCGATCCCAGCAAGCAATCTGGTGTTGGAGCAGGCGACTCCGACACCAACTACCCTTGCATGCGACAACGAACTGCTAATCAGTTCCACTATCAATGGGAGGTTCTCTTCCCCGTATACCTGGCATCTTTCATCATTGCCACCTTTGGGGTGGCATATGGTATCTTTGCCATGGCCCAAGATGGTGTCGACGAACAGCGCGAGACAACCTTCTCCTCGATCGCAGGAGCGACCAAGGGAGTGAGTCTTGATCAGAAAGAAGACAGAGACACAAAGATCAAGTGCTGGCCCGTCGAGGAACGCCCCGGATCGCGGGCATACGAGTTCAGAGTCGAG
The DNA here is from genome assembly GCA_013266205.1 of Fusarium decemcellulare. NCBI lineage: Eukaryota > Fungi > Ascomycota > Sordariomycetes > Hypocreales > Nectriaceae > Fusarium > Fusarium decemcellulare. The sequence continues at coordinate 57,631 of JAAGWO010000554.1, forward strand.
GAACGACCCGCCTCAGAAATCTTTAGGCCTAGGTCGACAGACAAGAATAGTTATTCTGTAAGGGCGTCAGGAGAGGCGTGATAAAATTAGTGTTTATTTAGCGAATCTTTGGGTATCACGGCATTTGAAGCGTTGCTTCTATTGATGGGCACATCTACTTTTCTTTATCACATATTAGCGATAGTAACTTTACGATTCTCATGATTTGTCCCATTTCAAGCCCCGATACTTGAGTGAATCACCATGGCTAGACATCTCGGTCTCCCAGCTTTCAGGCGTGTCAGACATGACACTAACATGGCGCTGAGGTGAGGAAATGATCCTGATGGATTATAGAGTACGTTTGAGGCTTGCTAATAGCCCCCAACACGCTAAAGATGGGCTGACGGCTCCGAATGACCCGGAGACATTCATGAAAGTAGGCATCACGTTACGTAAACACCAATCCCGAACATTGCTGGCGGCCGCTCGATTCCTATTACAGTCAGCCAAGGTTGGTCCTCACGCATGGAAGTTACAAATGAGTAGCGTGACAAATAGTCATCAGCGCAGACCTAATATAGAATACCTAATCGAAAATTATATCTGTTTTGGGGTTGTCTTATGCAATACACCATCCATGTCTAATGGCCAAGAGCTATAGGAGAAGAGGTTCAAGAACTGTCGCTCAGCTAGAAATACAACAAGAAAAAAACTCACCACGGGGAATTACAAGACTCATGCTTGAGCCACTACCAAGTAAAAGACAAGAGCAATCTCAGATCATATTGTTCGTGTACAGACATGTGCCTCGTAAGATACAGGATTGGCAATCTTACACTTTCGACTAGAACCAACCACCTGTTTGCATTTGAGCCCCAATTCCTCCCCCAAGATTAAGAGACTCGTCGATAGCAGTGTCCATCCTTTCCACAATATTGAGACCCCTTCTTACAGCAACCCTTTTTGCAGCATCCCACGTGGCTTTTCTTGCAGCAAAACTTCCACTTTTTGCAGTAACGAGGAGCCTTGGCGGGGCATGTGACTGCCAGCTTCAAAACTTCGGAGCCGCTGTTGCTACTGGAAAAGGAACTGGTGTCGGTGTCGGTGCTTCGCAACTTGGCAGGGGTCGGCGCGTTGGGCAAAACGGGGAGGGATGCGAAAGATCCTCCGATGAGGAGAGTGACGGCGAGGATGTTGAACTTCATTGTCGGTGTCGAGTATCTGTAAAGAGAACAGGAGTTGAGGTCTCACAATACTCCGAGTTGGTCTGACGTCTTGAAGATGAGGCGTTCCTTGACCGAAATCATGGCGACTCTATCGCTCTTAAATATTTGTCGGGCTAGTATGATACTGACCCTGCAATTGCAAGGATGAACAGAAGCTAACTTTCAGCTGAACCCTCGCATGATGGTCAAAGCCCAAGGCACACACTGCCCCTCTCGCTATGGCACCAACAGGACGGTCTAGATTCTGAATCCCAACGTCGATCGATATCGATCTGCATCAACCTGCATATGCTAGGCCTATTTCACACCGCCAACTGACGATATTTTCAACCAGTCACGTAATGGGTACAGAGTACTGTCGAAGTTTTTCCATTTTGAGGCCGCTGGCTGAGGCACGGCTGTGGCGCTTGAGCGAATTTGGATTATCCCACGAATCAGAAATTGCTGCGTTGTCTAGCACATCTAGGACGATACTAAGTGCTAATTAGTCGGGCGTAAAACGCGGGGAGCTGCAGCTGTATTTGAACACGAGACTAGCAACGATCAAGGAGTTGGTTGGCAGCTTCGCTAGAAAGGGACCATTGTTAGTTACGAAATGTCATACGAGTTAACACGCTACTAGTCTGTCGCTCATGAGCTTCGATCTTAATGGATGCCTCAACTAACATTCAAGGCGAAAGAGGCCCCGGAGCGGACACGAGAGAAGGTACCCGCAAGTGTAGGGTAAATGACTCGACTAAACGCGCCCTTCTCTACGATAACACAGAGAGCTAGTCTTGCTTACAAAGCAAGGTTGATCATATTGATATGATA
>JAAGWO010000555.1:0-35542 GCA_013266205.1 Fusarium decemcellulare
CGCCTCTTATCTAGAAAGGCACCAGAAAGTGGCCTATCTTTAAGCCTAATTAGGAAGTCTTCAATCACTCATCGCCTACAGGACTTATCTATCGCGGATTGCGGAGTAATAGATAGGCACTAGTGGCTGGGAAGTAAATGGAAAGGGACAGTGGTTTCGCTTCCTACTTCTTTCTCTAGCTATGCAGCATGATTGCAGACAGGGATTAAAACCGCCTTCACCAAACTTATAGAACAATGAGATTATTGGTTGTGGAATCCATAGTCACTAAGAAAGGCGGGTGACTGATTGTCCTCAGATTCCATAAACCATTAGGCACCATTAGTACTCTATCATACATTTGTTGGATTCATAGCACAGTTAGGTACCTTGGGTTTTAGGACGACGGCAAAAGTCCCCTGTAGCTATCACAGCCTTCAAACAAGGCCTTCTTCTTGATGTGTACGAACATTTGCACCACCAGTTTCACGAGTGCCAAGAAAGTCCCATCAAAAGCTAAACTAAACCTTGACTATTGTTGAGGTGGGATACTTACATGTGGCGTGTCATAACTCTCAGGCAGGCTGCGTTATAAACTACGTTTGCCAAGGAAAAGCAACAAGCACCAAAGCCGTCATCGTATAGGGNNCGAGTCTTGCTGACGGCAAAATATTTTCTTTTGTTTTTTGGCCGAGCTTTCAAGCTTGTGGCGTGCAGAACTGTTGACAAGCGCCGCCCGCATGGCTATGTCAGCAAGCCCGATGCCTTCTCGGTTCATCAGCGACATGGCTCGTATCCACTATGGGACAATTTCTTTTTAATAAATCTGCTACAAGTCCATTCAACCCTTAAGCTCACATGGGTAATGGTGCCCCATGCATGGAACATTTACTACTAACTTGCAGCCAAGTTCCGTTGGCATGGTACTGAAATAATTTCGTAACGTCCGACACTAAGTCAGATGAAGTGGCTTAAACTCGGAGTTCAAGAGCATTAACATGGCATTTCAAAATAAACATTACCACCTTAGCCTCAATACCCCATGAACACTGCACCCGATGGGTTGTCAGCGTGAACACGAGGGTTCATCTTGATGGAAATGGCTGCATCTCTCGATGATCCAACCAGTTGAGGCCGACAGGATGGCATCACAGGTCAGCTAGGAATGTCGCAAGCAAGACCCAATCTAGCAATTTCGAAGAACAATCTAAAGGTCTCCGGCGTTGCAACACCCTGCAAAGGTAAATTCTTAAGCGAGGAGGATCCGGATACGCTTATTCCGACGTAGGATCATGAAAGAAGGTTGGGCCCGCCAGTCGCCCATTGGGCCGCCTATCAATATATCATTCTGTAGTATTCTTAAAGCCCATTATCCCCTGCGAATTTCCAGAGAAGGTGGTCAACTCTCCAAATGCATTCGAATTCCGTCTAACGGTGACCCTAGCTCTGATGTGCCGAGTAGATCCCTTCTTATCTCGGCTACAGCTAGGGGTGTGTGACCCCTGCAGGGGTCCTCTTCCTGGAAGGTCGTAAGGTCTAGGCAGAGTTTCAGTTGCTCGTTTGGTCCCTAGACTGGTTCCAGTTGGGATACGGAGTGACGGTTCCGTTGGAACTAAATAAGTGCTACAACGTACGACTTACCAACTACAATTTGGCCGCGGCGCGATTGATTACACCAATAGAAATTCACGATATCCATAACACGAGGCGGTATCAGCGAAAATATGGAGATTCTGTCTTCGGCAGTGCTAGGACAATGAAGCTTTATAAAGGGCTTGTCGTGGACCTCCTTGCCGAGTTGAGAAACACAAGCAGACAAGATCAACACTGCAATCTCATAATAGTTGCAGCCTCTCACATATCTGGCCAGTCACCATGGTTCTCTCAAAGCAATTCTTGCTCGTCCTGCTCCTTCAGGCCATCACCGGTAGCGATGCAGCTCCCCAAGGCACACGGGTTTTTGAACGACAATCGCCCGTCTATACGGCAAACCCCAACATCGGACCCGGCGGCAGCACCTTCAAGGATTCGAACCACTTCCGTGTTTACGGCAACAACGGCGCCGAAGCTGACCGGGCCCTGTCCATGTTAGAAGCAGCCTATGATTGCTTCGTTGGGACCCTAGGCTTCCGGTCCTCGGGTCTCTCGTACCGTGACGCCTCCGACAATGGACAGCGTACCAAGACCAATGTCTACTCAGTCGCAAACCTCCCCGGTGCCGCCGGCGTTATGCACTCTGACTTTAACACGGGGATGGGCTGGCTTGAGGTCCAGAATTCCTACCTCACTGCGTCCGGCGTGACCGTTCATGAATACGGCCACGTCTTGCACTACCACCAGAAGACCTGGGTCGACCAAGGCCGCACTGGCGCCTGGTGGGAGACTTTCGCCAACTGGGTTGCCGACACCTATCGCACATCTAGTATATGTGCTCCTGCGCGTCAAGCCCATGGCCAACCCACCGAGGGTACCGAAATTGAGCTCCGCAAGACTATCGGTGACTCGTTTCAACCCATCGTTGATGGATCTGTCAACACAGGCAACTATTACCAGGCTTGGCCCTTCTTCACGTACCTCACAAGCAATCCAGACAACTTCCCTAACCTCGGCCGTGATACCCTTCACCAGATGATGGTCCGATATCAGGCCAACAGCAATGAGACGCCTCTGCACACGCTGCAGCGTGTCGCGGGCAGCACCTCGATCACCCAGATTGTGGGTGGTTATTGGGCCCATATGGCCTACGTCGACATCGGTCACCCGTCAGCTCAGCAGGTATTCTTTAACCAGCGCCAGTCCATCAACTTTGCCAATGTAGATTCGAATGGCAATGGCCGCTATACTGTCAAGTCGAACCGCCGGCCGCAGTACATGGGGGCCAACATCATCCCACTAAAAACCTCAGCAGGCACTGTGAGAGTTGAGATTTCCTCTAGCGGATCTTACACGGCCACTCTTGCGCTCTACCGCAGCGGAACGACTCGCTATGTCAAGGTCTCCGGTTCAGCTTCCGTCAACGTTGCTTCTGGTGAGGAGGTCAGCTTGGTCGTTGCCCACACTCCCAGCCTCATCCTGTACGACCCCTTTTCTCTGTCCGACGAGGCCAAGCGGGGTCTTGACTATTCTTTCACTCTCACTGGTGCTACCGTTGCTTAGATTCGTTGGCTTTGGTCCAACGGCAAGCATTGATTCGATGTATATACTTTCTGGAGCTGTCAATCAACTCCACCGTCTTAGTATTTGCTTGATGCAAAGTTTGAATTGAATACCTATTATTCTGTCCCAATTGTCTCTTTCATTTTGATACCGAAGCTAGGATGCCTTATGTGGTTATTGCATGTGTTTTCGGGGTGACACATTCTAGGCTCAGAAGCATGACAGTTTGGACGACCTAGGCCACTAGAATTTGTGATGGGCAAAGACCAGTTACTGCTCAGGTGGCTCAGCAGAGGCGGCGTAACGGCATGGATCTACAGGGCGCCAAACCATGAAAGATTACTCCATACCAACGAACATAACTCGCCAAAGACCTTCCTCGCTGATTCACCCTACTGAGACCAAAGTTTAGCGTCACCGGGGAATGAGACGGCTTTACTGGCTTGCTGGATAGCCTATCGGCCATCTAGGGGGCCAATCATGACGGAAAAGTAATGACACGTATCAGCAAACCCATGCCATGTAGTCCTTGGTATTGCGAAGAAGCTGTCTCGCATTCCAGTAGGTGCAAATCTAATCAGACCCGTCTGAAACCAGACCCGAAAACTCGGATAGGGTCTCACTGGCACTTGGCGAATGGCTAGCTGTGGTGAGCTGAAATTCCAGAATCTAGATTGCATGACTGGCATGGACTCGATGCTTCTCGGTTTGGTTCATACCATAGCAACCTTCCAAGTGGCGCTTATATGGATCCTGATAAGCCACAATGGATCTTCAGGTACACTGCCCTGTTTGGCGAGCCATAAAGACAATAATCTGCAAAAGGTAGAAGCGATGTGGTATGGTCGCGGATACATCAGCCTTGTGGATTCTTTGGATCTTCCATCAGGCTTCCTTCGCCAGGGTACTCTATACAAGCTATGGCGATTTGAACAGGCCAACGATGCTAGATTAGCATGTAATGTACCTATTCAAACCCCCTTCATCCGGGCCTGACTCAACTCGCGAGATACGCCACATTCAGGCGTCTCCAGGCACACTACCGCGTTCGGGGCACTAGCCGATGTTTTGAAGATATTTGAATCGCCTTGGCCCTTGGCAGTTTTTCAATTGTTGGTGGCTCTCTGGAGTGTTCGAGGCAATGGAAGGGAAATTGACTGGACTCTCGGCAACCTTGGAAGAGTCGGGACTCGGTAGAGTTGGCTAACGGAAGTAGTGTCCGGAAAGGTTTCCGTGGCTTGGCAGGTTAAAAATTTATCGCTTGCACATATATGAACGGGTCACTTGGTAGGCCCTTAATGTGGCGGTCCATGGTGCTTCCTCCGCACTATTTCCTTTGTGATGGCGAGACTTTACCTCCAACATGCCGTGCTCCTGGCAGTGACGCTTCTATCTACTATTGTTTCCTTTGTCACAGCCCAAGGCTTCCCCGACCTACGCATTCTTTGCCTTGGAGATTCAATTACCAGAGGCAGCGGCTCATTGGACCTGAATGGCTATCGAAAAGGCCTGCGAGAGAAGATTGTCGCCTATGGAAATGCCTCGAACTCCCTCGTCGACATGGTCGGCAGTCTGAAGGGTGGCAACATGCAAGACAACGACCATCAGGGACACAGCGGAAAGATGATAAGGGAGATCAATACATATTGGAACTTGTCGATCGCGGCTCGCCCGAACGTCGTCCTCATACACGCCGGGACCAACAACATGGACATGGGCGTCGACCTCGACCAAGCGCCAATGTTGATGAAGAACATGATTTTGGGCATCATGAGCGCGGCTCCGGAGGCTGTCGTGTTCGTCGCTCCAGTCATCTGGGCCAACGACACGAGGATGCAGGCAAACACCGACAAATTCAACGTCGATCTTCGAGCAATAATTGCCGAGCTACAGCAAGCCGGAAAACTACTTCTCGAGGTGCCCATTGATATTGGCATATCCGACTTGGCTGACAAGAAGCATCCCAACGACCTGGGCTATGCAAAAATGGCCGACGCATGGTACAATGCCATCCTTCAAGCCCATAACCGCACCTGGTTGCAACAGCCTATTAAGCTAGGACCTCAAGATGTCTCCAGCGTGGGGTTGAGCATCACCACCGGACGGCAAGTGGGTAACCAGAGCGTGGAGGCGGGCTGCAATGGGGGTAACTGGGAAAGTATGGGAACCATCTTCGACGACTACCGCGACTGGGAAGATGTGGGGGGTATCATGGGCTCAGTTGCCAACGCGAACCAGGCTGGGCTTATCCTCACGGACCTCAACAACGATGGCCTTGCTGATTACATCATGGTGGACAACAATGGAGCCGTCAGGGCCTGGGTCAACAACAACGGCTCGGCCATGCAGTGGACAAGCCTGGGTCAGATCAACCCAACATGGTCAGGTGTGACCAGGAGTATGATCCGTATGGCTGATGTCGATAACGACGGCAGAGCTGACATGATCGTGATCTATTCTACTGGAGTTGCCAAGATTTGGAAGAATACCAACGATGGCAAAAACTTCACACTAATCAACTCCCAGTGGGCAACTGGCCTCAAAGACCGCGACAAAACCTTCTTCGAGGATATGGACGGCGATGGTTATGCCGACCGGGTCATCGTCTACAGCACAGGGGCTATAAAATGGGCCAGGAACACAGGCAACAACGGCAACGATACTAGCAAGCCAAACTGGGAGAGCGAAAAGACTATCGCATCTAGTTTCCCGAATGCAGCATCAGCAAAGATCCAACTACGTGATCTGGACGGAGACAAAAAGTCCGATGTTGTGGTCGTCTACCCAGGCGGTAGTGTGAGAGGGTTTCGGAATTCTGGCATCCTCAAAAGCGACACCTACGGCGGCAACTGGATCGACCTCGGCATTATCAGCCCTAGTTCAACGGGCGTCACAGCACCCATGGCGCGGCTCGCAGATATGGACGGTGATGGGCTGGCTGACTTCCTTGGTGTGGCCACGGATGGAAGCATCAAGATGTGGAGGAAGCGGCATGCGGTAGCTTCAGGCGACATCAAGGGTGCAGTTTTTCGCTTTGCCGACTTGACAGGCAACGGAAGAGCCGACCTCATCGTTGTCGATCCCAAGGGGAGGAGTCGGATATGGCTGAACCAGGGTGGCCGCAAGTGGAACAGCCTAGGCGAGATGACACCCAGTATTCCTGGTGGGATCTCGGCGACTGCCAGGGTCGAGTTTTCCGACGTCAACGGAGATGGACTTGCCGATTACCTCGTGATCGAGCAGAGCGGATCAGTCAAAGCTTATCTGAACAATGGCAATATCCCAGACGCCGGCAAAGGCCTGTTCTGGCGGTCAGCCTTGACCATCGCTTCTGGTACTAGTCAGCCCGGCGACAAGACCAGGTTTACAGATGTCACCGGTAATGGATATGCCGACTACCTGATTCTGCTCCAAAACGGCAATTTCTATACCTATCTCAATCAGAAGAACATCCCTGCGCAGAATGGAAGTCGAGTCTGGGGCACCCAAGGCACGGTGAAACCTTCTGGAGTGCAAGCTCCCAACAAGGTCTTTTTTGCCGACATCACAGGGAGTGGTCGAGCGCAGTATCTTGTCCACGATACTTATGGCAACGTCACTGCGTACAATAACCCCGGACTCAACCCAAGCACTGGCAAGATGGGAGCATGGAACCGCATGGGTGTTATCGCAACCAATTTAACCAGCCAAGGGACTGGAATCTATGCCGATATTGACGGTGACGGCAAGGATGACTACTTGGTTGTCTCTAGCACTGGCCAAGTTGATGCGTATCGGAACATCTGTAATTGGAACTCCACAGCCTGAACTAGGGCCCAATCTTCTATGCGACTCGGCACCGGGCCCCTCCAAAAACCACATATTACCCACGGATCCGTGTTATAGGGACTGTCTGGGGCCATCTCTTCGATTTCAGGATTAATTCTCACTAGAAAACTTCAAAAGCTTCCAACGACTACAGACTTGTGGAGGATTTCTTTGCTTGTTCAATCTTAAGCTTATACATCTCCTTTGTAGTAATTTTCCCTAGTATGTACATATTAGTCTTTAGATACTGTTAGAAATAGAATCCCTAGACGCCTTGCTGTTTGACCCAAAGCCTATTGAACCTTTCATGGAATCACACCTAGCCAGCGTCTTAGATCATACCCATGTCCCTATCTATATGATGCCATATCCATGTCGATGACCTCTACTACTTTATTTCTCCACTGATGTCTAAGACATAAATTTATGCTCCCACAGTCATGCATACAATAGCCTCCCTTCTACCGAGAAGTATGCTTAATTTACTCCCGCAAGGAAAAGTGTCTCGCTGAGCATACTTTCGAACACGGTCCGCTGGATAACAGCACCAAACCTATTTCTGGTCAGCCACACTCGTTGATCTAATCTAACTTTTCTGGAGCTGGCTTCACTCACCCATAACACTTGACTGTATCCTTAAGTCTTTCGGCAAGCGTTTGCAAACTATGCATCTTCAGTCCGACCAGTTGAGGGCGACTCCTGATCTCATTCCAGGCTTGTACAGGCGTGATCTGATCTTCATTCGACAAGTCCGGAGCAAGGTCCAGCAGGCGATCGAGAATTACTGGCGGAACTGCGTCGTGACGGTCTGGAGTGGGAGATGATGTGTGATGGTGCTGCGATGGGTGCGCGTTGGCGGCGTAGAGGTGCGATGTAACTGTTAAAGAGTGGCCTCCGGGCTCATTGGGTTTCGAGGCTTCTCCATGAATATGGTCCAGGCATGGTTCTTCAATTCTGTTGCAGGTATTAGCTGACAAGGTTCTTGTCCTGACGCTCAGGTCCCAAAGCGTATTCTTCTCAGGAAAGTGATCGTACTTTAATACAAATTCCATGCCCTTGACTACTTCATCGTCATCGTTAGAACGGCGATGATGAGCGCGGGGGGACGATGCCAGCGACGGTGCATCGCTATGAGTGAACCCAGCTTGGTGGGTTGAAGAGTTGGAGAAGTCACTCAAGAATCCAGGTGAACCGATGTTTGGAGATAGTCGACTATCACTCATCCCCTCGCCGAAATCGGGTTGGCTGAGATAGCCCGAAAAGTGCGGGTTGTCACTAGTTGATTCCCCGACCCAAGCCGAAGACGCCATGGGAGTATGTTGATGGCTTTGAGCGCGCTCCCATTGCTGTATGTTGTACTGTGAGAGGTCGGAGGGCAGGTCCAGGCCTTGTTGGGTGAGTAGGCCTACAGCGTTTTGGAGGAGGCCATGGAGTTGATCACATTCGCGGAGGAGGCGTGCCTCGGAAGTTCGAGTTTGCTCAAGCTCCTTTTCGATACATTTTGTGTACTTGTCCTTGCGGTCACGATAGTTTCTAACTCATCCAAATCGCAATTAGTCAGCTGTCAACGTGACCAGGAGCCGGATGGTAGGCATACTGCTGGGCGCGCCGTAGCTGGGCTCGACGTTTTTCCACGGGGTCCGGCTTCGGCTCTGTTTATTGGACGTTAGACAGTGAACGGAAAGGTCGTCACCAAATTGCTAGTGGAGGATTGCAGATGGACAAGGGTGGGGGCTCATCTCGGATGCGGTACTGACCCCCAGGGTTGAACATGCGAAAGATATTTTTGCTCATTGCGACAGTAGCGTTTGACGCGCTTGTATCAAGCGCGTGAGGGGTATTTTAATGATTACAAAACAAGGTGGAGAGGCTCAACTAAGCTTAAAATAGTAGGGCTAGAGGGGACAGCCGCGTTCGCAAAAATTGGCTGCCTCGTTGTTTGAAGCTGTGGCGATGCTCTAACTAGCCGCCGATGACAGCTGAAAGTCATGCCCCGTACGGCTTCACAACCTGCCGTCGGCTGTGTCATGTGCAAGACCTATTCCTGTTTCAGCTACGTCCCAGCGCTATAATGCGTACTCGCAGTTAAGAGGCTTAGGCCGTTGTTCAATCCAACATCTGGTCCATGCTGACGTGAGACGGCGACACAGCCTTATGTACAAGGGCAGGGGACTTTGATATCTGCCCAACGCCAATCAAGTGTTTTTACTGGGGCTCATGGGTTTCCAAAAGCGGCAATTTGGATTACGGAACGAGGACCGTCCCCACATATTACATTGACAATCCAAAATAGGGTTCTTGGTCCGAAGATTCCACACATTTTGACAGGAACGATTCGAGATGTTCTGCCCCAGGTCCAGCCGCAAGGAAAACGTCACCTTTTTGACATTCTACAATGGGAAATCTTGATCATCTCAACAAGTTGATGGAATTTGTATTCAAAGTCGCAACTGCAAGCTGTACTTGAACTAGATGGATATATAGTAATGCCCCCAACAGACTTCATAGGCATCATTAGCACAAAGAACAGTGTATTATCCTATAGTGAATGAGGTCCAGCCGTCTACCTGATATTCTTGCTGTTCTCATTACACTGTTACCCCCAACATTTATACCCAAACGTATCATACTTTGTAACCACAAACCATCACAATGGTCTCTTTTACGGGCCTTCAGCTTCTTGCACCAGCCATCCTATCCTTGACAGCCGGCGTCTCCAGTTATCCCTCCTCGAGTCGATCTTATCCCGGCCATGGCGTCCATCACGGCAAGGCCATCTACTTCATCACCAACGAGCAAGAAAATGGTGTAGCTGCTCTTCCCATTGGCCCTGACGGAACTCTGTCTAAGGGAACAATCACACATACAGGGGGCTCCGGCTCCGTGGCTCTCGGAAGTGATGGGCTACCTGCGACACCCGATGGACTCCTCAGCCAATCTGCTCTCGCAATTTCAGGCCATGTAAGCCTCACACGGCAATTTAATCAACGAAGTAATTCGCTAATGGTTTCGTAGCATATCTTTGCCGTCAACCCAGGCTCCAATAGTCTTACCATGCTCGCCATTTCTCCATCCGACCCCACCCAGCTGAACGTTGTGGGATCGCCCGTATCCCTGCCAGGCGAATTCCCCAATACGGTTGCAGTCTCAAAAAAGAACAAACTTGTCTGTGTAGGCATGACGGGAGTCAAGGCCGGAATCTCATGCAGTACATTCTCAAAGCATGGGCTGGGTCCTATGGACGAGCTACGGCCTTTTGAAATTGGCCAGACGACGCCACCAGTTGGGCCTCCCAACACCGTGTCGCACACATTCTTTTCGGGCGACGAATCTTTTCTGCTTACCACCGTCAAGGGAGTCCCACCTATGAATATCACTGGGTTCCTGTCTGCCTTCTCCGTCGAGGAAACTGTCAAGGAGGGTGTTTCAATCAAATCCCTCTCCAAGGTGGATGTCCGAAGTTCGCCAGAGGACACAGCAGTCTTGTTCGGATCCGAGTTGATTCCTGGTACATCCAACGTCTTCACTACGGATCCATCTTTTGGCGCCGCCATCCTTTCCGTTGATGCCACTACTCACGAAGGCAAAACCCTTCACAGGCAACCAATCGATGGGCAAATGGCAACATGCTGGGCGGCTATCTCACCAGTAACCCATACAGCCTTTGTAACCGACATTCTTGTCAATAGAATCGTCGAGATGAGTCTTGAAGACGCCAGTATTGTGTCAACCCTAGACCTGTCTGCCAACGGTGACCAAGGCCTGCTCGATCTACAGGCTGCGGGCAACTTCATCTATGCCCTGGCGCCAAACAATGGCTCCATCGAAGCAGCTGTTACCGTGCTGGATGTTTCAGGAGGGCCAGGCTCTGCCAAGCTGGTTCAGCATTTTGGTCTTGGGGGATTCGCAGGTCAGCGATCGCAAGGGCTGGTGACTCTGGTTTAGAGCCGAATAACGTAATGGACAGTTCCTGTCTGTATTTGTACCTTTTGGGAGTAGAGTGTATGATTATGGTCCTACGCAAAATTGGTCAGGAGAACTTTGTTGCAAGACAAGGATATAGCTAGACAGAGTGAGAAATTTAATACCTCACCAGGTAAACTTTATACAATTACAATTTGGTAGTATACGAACAGAAGTTCAATGGCGATGTAATGAATTGTTGGGCGTTTTGGTCCGACTCTTCTACATCATACCTATATAGATCTGCTGCTAGACGCAGGTGTGGTATGTTTTATGCTGTTTCCATTGCTGAGCAGGAGTGAATGGCACGGCGATGATGACGAGAAGGGCACACAGATATCAGTTCGTATTCCCTCCTTTGTGTTCAGCATCCTCTTAGATGTTCACTCGATGAAATTTTGCTTATGCTTTACACATGATGCGAGAACGAGCCTCTGCAGGCCGGTTTTGAACTTCGGTATGGGTAGTCGTAGTCAGATAAGCGGGATAGATAGATCAAGAATTGGTGATTACGGAACAACGGATCTGGGCGGCTTAAGTGCTGAGCACTTTTTTAAAGTGGAGTCTGGCTGTTTTTTGCTTTTTTTTTCATCTATAATGTACTTGGTTATCGAAAGTCCAACCACAGGTGGGGTTCCTGCTTAGGTTGTGAAAATAGATCTGATTACTCGGTATTACTTGAGGGTTTGATAATGGTGTTGGCTCGGCGGGGCAGTCATTTAACTGTGGTAGTGGCTGGTATAGTGTGTGGCTGGTTGTGAGCCACACCGACCTCCAAGTTGTTGGCGGCCTACCCTAAGGCCACAAGATTGAGACCTTAAACAGCGACGACGACAGCAATAAGTAAGATGATAGGGACTTGATTAAGTCCAAATAACCATATAGCTTGTCTCTCATGTTGAATATTCTTATTTTTAGACTTAAACCGTAGAATTCTTTACTCTCAGCTACTACTCTGTGAAACAAGAATCCATCCCAGAAATGGTATTGAAACTACCAAATCGTTTACTTATTCCCAAACTCTAATTGGCTCTCCGTTAGCTCGGGAGCCAACATGGCTGCGGATACACTAAGCCAATTTTGGCTGCTTGATCGCGATCCAATAATGTGCCACGCGAGGCGCTGACTTCGGACTCGACCGCGGGGATCCTACGCTACGCTCTCGTGAGACGCGCAGCTGGGACTGGGAATTGGGCAATGCTGAATAAAGACGCTCTCTCAAAGTGGAAGGGACATGACTCATCAACAAGTCTGGTCACTGGTGGTAGTTGAAGGATCGCGAGTCGAGTTCGAGGCCCGACGACTGCCCCAGCCTCGCTCGAATGCAGTCACAGTCGCGTCACGGTGGCAGGAAGGAATTTTGGCCACGAGACGTCCCTCACTCGGTCGGGACCTAATAATGGAGATCGGGAGCCGACACGACACCGCCTCTATGTCACACAATTACGCGCATTCTCACTCTGTCTGACCTCGCTCTGGCTCGGATTTTCGTTGTGTAACTCTCGTGAAGAGAAAATGCAAAGGATCTTCATTTGTGAGTGCGGAGATTGCCTACCAAAGTCCCCTCGGTTCTCTCAGCCGCATGCCTTCTCGCATTCGTGGCGTCAAATTCTGGGCGTAAGCCTGATCAGCGGGCATTCATGATTGGAGCCCGCAACAGTGAGCATTCCTTCACCAGGTCGGTGTGGAACTCCGCAGACTGTAATTTCGCGACACCACCCAATGAAAGTGCAACAGATTCTCACTAAGACAAGCTAACTTATTTAGTCATCGCCTTCTTTTCCAAATTGGCAGAAAGAAAATAGAACGATACCTTGGTCTGGGTGGTGGTGCGAGCCAAAACAAGGTAGTCTCTTGACAGTGCTGGCATGGTTCCCCATTCTCTTGTGGCTGGGGGCATTGAAACAGCCAAAGAGCTGATTCCGATCAGGTAAACATCCAGGCCTGCCCAGGTCACGCTCCAGCACTTTGGTTATTACGTGAGCGGCAATTTCCTCGCAGCCCTATGCAGGGTGCCAACTGACAAGCGTGATGAATCAACCGAATCTCTCAAAACGGCTCGATGCTTATCACAAAGCAACTGGCCCTAAACCCCAACGAGCAAACTGTTTTAAGCTTAGCCAGTAAACATGAGGATAGGGCTGACGGGCTTGAGAATAGCTTGGGCCTATCACAGACGGGGGAAACTCCCGGTCTATCCCCATCTTCACTGCCCGTGGATCGCTGGCCCCCAAGCTGCCGACTTCCGGGGGGCTGAGCGGCCCAACAATAGGCGGCCAGCTGCACTGGCCCCCAAAGGAGCAAGGATTGTTTGCAGACCCTGTCGCTGATTGGGGGCCTAATTATGGAAACAGCATTGCAAAAACAGACAGCTCTACCCCAGCCTTGGGCGGGCTGAGCCAGGCCATGGCCATGTGGTGGCTCCCGAGCTACGGAGTAGCTAAACCCGGCTATGCACAGCCTTACCGGGCACGACGTGGCACAGCACAGCACATTCCCATATCCCGGCACCAGCTGTGCGACAAGTGTGAGATTACTTGCACAGTAGCGCTGACACTCGGCCAAGGGCAGAGAATCTGCAGCGGCCGACGAGCCCGATGATAGCTTGGCACGAGGCAGAGCAGACATCGTTATAAGAACAAGTTCAGCGCCGTTGACAAGAAACATTATCATCACCACTCACCTCTCCAACTCACTCTCAACAGCATCTCGAGCTCATTCAGCTTAATCTACTAATTCCTTAATTCTCATCTCAACAACAACTCCAAACCGCAAAAATGCAGTTCCTGTCGATGCTCCTCCTCGCCGGCTCCGCCCTCGCCGCTCCCCGGGCCTCTCAGTCCTCCGCTCACCAGGCTCGAGGTGCCAGCATCGATGATATGCTACCTCCGATCGTGCCTATCAACACTCGAAGTGGAGACCGGGATCTCATCTCCAAGATCATCACCGCCCCCACCCAGGTCGAGCGAGTTAAGCTCCTGGACCAGCCCGGCGACTTCGTCTTCGACTTCAAGGCCGCCACCGGAGCTGGAGAGGCTGTTGGCAAGGGTGGCCGTTCCGTCTCGGCTACTGCTCTCACCATGCCTGCCCTCATCGGCAACGGAGCTTCCATGACCGTTGCCTTCCTTGGCCCCTGCGGAATGAACACCGCCCACGTCCACAACCGCGCTACTGAGCTTAACATCATCGTCAAGGGCCGCCTTGTCACCAACTTTGTCATCGAGAATGGCGCCAAGCCCATCGCCAACACCATGGACACCTTCCAGATGTCCGTGTTCCCTCAGGGTGCTATCCACCAGGAGTTCAACCCCGACTGTGAGGATGCCGTCTTTGTCGCTGCTTTCGACAACGTCGACCCTGGTGTCAACCAGATCGCCCAGAACTTCTTCGCTCTGAACGGCGACGTGGTCGAGGCCACCCTCGGTGGAGTTCAGACCATTGACGGCAAGGACATTGAGAGCTTCCGCGACCACATTCCCGCCAACATTGCCCTTGGTATCGACGCCTGCCTCAACAAGTGCGGCATCAAGAGGAACGCCAAGCGAGACATCAGCGAGCTCATGAACTAAATGGATTAATGAAGGACTTTGATAATGGTTATGACTAGATTGGCGGGGTAGCATTCAGTGGTATATATTTGGTCGGGTATGCGACCCAGTCTTCACTTCTTGTTTATATACTTTGGCGTATTTTCTATCATAGATTGGGAGGGTTTTAGATTGTTGCATGAATGGATGTTTTGGATGATAGTTTTATTTACATTTCACTGAACCCATATTGCAAAACTCCTTTGTGCTCCAGCGGTCAATGGGTAGTTCCAACTCTATCACCATCTTTATCTGCTGAGATTTATAGCCAATTTGGTTGAGCTTCTCTGCACAGGCGTCTAAGAACACTTCTTAGATAGTAAGTCAAGATACTCAGGATGGCCCATGGTTGTTAGTTTCACGACTGCTGGGGTGGTACCTCAAGTCGAACCGCAAGGTAATGAAAAGAATTAAATAGATGCTTCCGTTGACCTCTGCGCCAAAGTATCTAATGACTGAATCGACCAAAGTAAGCCCAAGCAAACACACTATCCAAGTCCATATGAGGACGTATTTCATATCCAATGCGCGCAAATAGCAAGAAATAGGCACTGGAAACTTCTATGAGCTGTTCCTTGATACAAACCATGCAACCTCTTCTATAACCTTTTCCTTCTCGGCCTCAGCATCAACAGGGAACACGTCCACTTCATCTGCGGAAGCATTCTCGTAGAGATTAACCTGTCCATTCACCATGGATGGGCCCATATAGTGTTCTAGACGACTCTGCAATCGCTGTGTGAGAGTCTCTTCACTGGCCTGCAAGTCCACAAAGGAAACCTTGACGCCTTGCTTCTGCAATTGCTGACGGATCACCGCTCGGTAGGCCGCAGTCAAGGCAGAGCAGCTGACAATAACAGAGTCATAGTCGAGGTCAAATAGAGTTTCCTGAGCACGGCCACAGATGCGATTCAGCCAGGACGATCTGTCTTCATCCGTCAATGGCGTACCGGACTGCATCTTCTCAACTGCTGATCGTGTATGCAGAGAGTCACCCTCGACAAATGGAATGTTTTGCGAGCTTGACACGGCCGCACCAACAGTCGACTTGCCCGAGCCACAGGGACCAGCGATGATGGTAGCAACCTTGGTAGGGGCACTGTCTTTCACCTGAGGTTTCCATGATGTTTCCAGGAAGAAGGAAACAAACTTATTCACCATGTCTTGGTCCAAGACAGCAGCGTTGGCCAATGCCGGTGACAGTTGACAGGCCTTATCAGTGGCAAATGCCTTTGATGGTGCGAACTCGTCTTTGTCATACTTGGATGCAAAAAAGTCAACCAACTTGATGGGAGGGTTCACCGTGGGATCCGGCGTAGAGTCTCTCAACCGCTGCACCCACTCCTTGGGCTCCAGCTCGTCAAAGACGAGACCAGCCTGTCGTAGGGCAGGAAGAAGGTCATTTGTCCAATCAAAGGTCCTGGGGTTGGCAACGTTGGTAAAAACACTGCCTGCGTCGGATAAGGAGATGTCGGCTACGGCACTTGCGACGACATCAACTGGCAGCCAAGATGGCGTCTCCTTGAGCTTGGGCAGTGCGCCAATTGTCACTGCGGTTTGCATCATCATCGGCACAGCTTCTTGAGCATTCCAGACTCCGTTTTGCGTATCGGCAACAATCTGGCCGACTCTCAGAACACGCGCGGTCACGCCTTGTTGAGCAGCCTTGGCGCAGATGTGCTCAGACACTGACTTGGACTGAGCATATCCCATCCCTTGGGCCCACTCCAAAGGAGGAGCTGCTTCTGGGACAGGGACAGTGGTGGCACGCGAACACGTGCTGACAGAGGAACAAAAGTTCATCGAAGCTGACGGTTGTGCTGCTTGACAAAGGTTGATGAGGTGCTTGACGCCAGCAATATTGCCCTTCTCGAAGCTGGAGAGCTGCATGTTGAAGTTGACAGACCAGGCGCAGTGAATAACGGAACGAAGGTTGTCGGAAATAGCGGTGTATGTCTCCTCGGGTAGGCCGAGGTGAGCATCTGAGAGCTCTGAGGGCAAGGCGACGATTTTACGTCGAGCCTCGAGGGGAAGGCTGTGATAGACTCGTCGTTGGAGCATAGATTCCTTTACTCTGGAGAGTGCTTGGGCATCATGTGAGGCACGAACAAGACAATAGATCCGGTCGATCGAGTCATCTGTTGCTAGCTTAGCGACAACATGGGCACCGAGCGAACCGGTTGCTCCCGTGATGACCTGGGGTGTGTTAGCTGAAGTTCATTGAGGTAGAGATGGCTGTCTTACCACCGCCGACGGCTTCTTCTCGGTAAATTCACCGTACTTTTCGATCAACTGGCTCATTTCCTGCTCGATTGGAGCAGTCTTGGTCGAGTCTTGGCCGAGTCTAAGCTCCAACAGGAATTGGCTGAGATTCTGGATCGAAGGATGCTCAAAAACGACGTTCTGGCCAAGCTTCTTGCCTCCAATATCGACTGCCTTGAGAATACTGCTCCGCATCTGGATAGCTTGCAGAGAGTCCAGACCCATGGTAAAAAAGTCAGCATCTTCCGCGGGCGCCTCAGTTAGTGACAGAGTCTCGACCACCAGCTGCTTGATGAAAGCCTGTAATTCGGAAATATCCATCTGCTTTAGGTCGCCAGAGATGACATCTTCCAAGTCATAAGCTTCGTCGATGACATCCTTGAAGTTTTTGTAGCAAGCTTGACGGATGACACTGCCCTTGTCAGTCCGGGGGTACTCGCAATCCCACGGCAGCAGCTTGATCATGCCCTTGGAGATACGAGCAAACGCATCGGCTGAGTGGTTGGCCGACTCGACAACAGGCCACACTGCTTGTAAGATCTCGTCCTCGGATGCACCAGCCCAGCGTTCTGCGGGAACGATGAGAATACCAAGATAAGGTCGGCCAGCTCCAAAGACAACAGTTTCCTTGATGTTCTTGTTGGAGCGAATAGAACCTTCCATCGCAAGAGGGTTGAACTTTTCTCCATTGACCAAGACGATGGTGTCGTCAATTCTGGCGATGTACTTCCAGGCTCGAGGGATGGTAGGATGTGGCTCAAAGAGATCCTTGGTTGCATAAGAGTTGTCGGGCTGGTTTGACTGAACCTTTGCTGGCCAACCGTCTGTAACGCAGCATTCGTACAGGTTGGGGCCTCGTGGAACCCATTTGAGAAAAGGTGCAACCTTATCGTTCTCTCGGACATAGTTCCAAGCCTTATCGCCTTCGGATCGGAAGGAGGTCATCAACTGTCCAACCTCGGTCCTGTTCTACTGTGAGTATATCACATTAAAAGAGGGCGATGTCTACTCACGCTCCGTAGTGACCAACGAGGTTCACACCGTTGTCCACGAGAAGATTGCCGAGATCGTCTGGGCATGCTGAGCCGCCATACATAACAACCTTGAGATCTCGTAAAAGCCTGACACCCTCCTCGGTTTCTGATAGAAGCTTCAGAGCATACGGCACACCGTAGAAGATTTCGAACTTGTGTTTCCGCATGATGTTTACTAGATGCTCTTGTGTTAAAGGAAGGTCGGCATTGTACAAGTGGATGGCCTTGCGGGAATGAATTGCTCTGAACATGTTGCAGATGCCATGGTTGTGAAACAGAGGAAGAGTGATGAACGACCTCATGTTCATATGAGTTGCATAATTCGGCAAGCAAGACCTTTGAGTCTGGTAAATTGGCTTGGGGAGACCAGTAGAGCCTGAAGTTGATTAGCATACTGTCATAGGTATGGATTGACCAGGTTACGTGCCACTTGAGTGAATGATCCATGCGATATTGTCGGTTTCAATCTCAGGATCCAGTGCTGAGTCCAATTGTGTGTCGCCGTGAGCCTCAATTGTGTACTCAAAGGTATCTCTCCCTGCAATCTGTAGTGATTGCAAAGTTGGGATGGCCTTTGCAACGTCCTCGGCGAGCGAAAGAAATCGCCCGTCGGCCACGATAGCCGTGGCTCCAGTGGTTTGGACTAGAGACTCAATAGCAATCTGAGGTATCCTTGTCGAGAGAAGAAGTGCTGTGTGGCCGAGCTTATTCAGCGCCAGCATGGTGATGAGATATTCAAGATTTGACGGGCCCAGCATCGCGACCACCGTTGGCTTCTCAGCCGACGATGTTCGGATTGGTAGTTGAGGCTCATAGTGCTTAGCAACTCTCCAAGCAAAAACATCCAATTGCTGAAGAGTGTAATCGACATACGCGGTGCCAGAAGAAGGGTAAGAAACGGCATGATCGTGGGGATACAAAGAGGCTCGTTGTCGGACGAGGCCGTCAACTGTGCGGAGTTTGGAATCATCGGCGTCTACCACCCGGGCTGCCACAGTGGTCTTGACCTCGTGACCAACGTCATTGTCACCGGGGAGGCCCTCAAGCGGGCTCGGAATGTAGACTGATGCAGGCATGTTGTCGGGTATGAGGTGTAGTGATGGCGACTCCATGACGGGAAGATTCTCGTGGTCTTAAATGACCAAGTCAATGTAGTTTGAAGACTTCAGATCATACGCGCTGTGGCAACAAGCTGAGTGGATTCGGATCCGGATCTGTTTCCTGGCGGATTTAAGTTGTCGGATAAGTGTCCGTTGGGGCCCCAGCCGGAAACCTGGAGAACATGGGGATCGAACGAGGGGAACCACAAGCTAAACTCCGCACTGACTCCTCACGAAAAGCACGAGCCGGTGTCCCGAGGAAGAGTGACCCTCATTCAAGCCGTGATTGGTGTCTTAACTTGGTCGAGGTTTGACTATGGAGACTGACTCGCCGGATAACATTAGCGGATTTAAATCCGTAGCCTAAACTTCGCCATTCCCCGGATCGCGTTTGTGGGGATACGGGGTAACGGACCTCTCTTTGGCAACAAGCCGATGCTTCGCGCCGGTATAGTCAAGCGGTAGACGAGTCGTGGTCTGGAACCTGGCTACTATGACCTGTGGATATAATACGACTCGACGTCTCCCTCCCATCGTTCCCATCCCACAACTCTCGCCAGTCCCGACTCCCTAGCAGTCTCTCCTCGGGTCCCTAGTTTCGCAATCTCTTCTTGATCATCATGAGTTACGACAGCACACGCGTCGAAAAGCCAGATGTTGTCATGGTTGACGACATGGACCTCGACGTCAAGCATAGCGACGCCGAGAAGGCAACCCAGGTCCGTGAGATCGACAACATGCGCGTTCTGGGCTTGACAGACGAGGATGCGGACTTCTACAACAACACAACCCCGGAGCAACGCAAGACGATCATCAAGAAGGTATGTCATGTTCATCCCAAGATTTGGAAGGTATCCGTGCTAACATTTGTTGCTAGATCGACCGCCGCCTTGTTCCCATGCTTGCGGTCTTATATCTCATCTCGCATCTCGACCGAGCAAACATTGGAAATGCCAAGATTGAAGGCCTCGCAGACGATCTCAACCTGGTCGGAAACCAGTACAACATTGTTCTGAGTCTCTTCTTCATCCCATACATCTTGCTCGAGATCCCCAGCAACATTCTTCTCAAGAAGTTCAACAAGCCATCGGTCTATCTCGGCAGTCTCGTCACCATATGGGGTGTAATCATGACTCTCCACGGTGTTGTCAAGAACTTTGGGGGCCTTCTCGCCGTACGAATCCTCCTTGGTGTTTTCGAGGCTGGCTTCTATCCTGGTGCAGTCTACCTCTGCACTTTCTGGTACATGCCTAAGGACCTGGCTACTCGTATTGCATACTTCTACTGTACAAGTGCCCTCTCTGGTGCCTTTTCGGGTCTCCTTGCTGCTGGTATCGCTCAGATGGACGGCGTGGGCGGCTATGAGGGCTGGCGTTGGATCTTTATCCTTGAGGGCCTCGCTACGATCATCCTCGGCGTTGCCTGTTTCTTTTTGCTGATCGACTCCCCGGCTCTGTCAACTCGTTGGTTGACACCAGACGAGATCCGCTTCCTTGAGTTGCAGAGCTTCATCAAGCAGGGTGGTCGCTTCGCTCAAGAGTCAACGGACAAGAAGTTTGACTGGTACGATGTCAAGATGGTGCTCTCCAACTGGCGCCTCTACATGCAGGCGTACATCCTCCTCTGCATCTCTGCCTGCTCCTACGGAACCAAGTTCACCCTGCCTTCTATTGTCAAGGCCATGGGATTCACCAACACCAACGCACAACTCATGACGGTACCTGCCTATGTCGCAGGTGGTATCTCGTCAATCTGCTTCGCCAAGATCTCTGACCACTTCAACTGGCGAATGCCTTTTGTTGCGATCCCGCTGGGTCTTATCGCCATCGGCTACTCTGTGGTTATGGGCTTCCAGGGCGACATGACTGGTAGCAACACTGGACCCGGTTACTTTGCCCTCGTTCTCACCTGCATCGGCATCTACCCCGTCCAGCCTGCTGGCAGCAGTTGGGCAGCCAATAACCTCGCCCCTTCGAGCCGACGCGCTATTGGCGTTGCCTTCAACATTTGCGTTGGCAACATCGGTGGCATCATTGGCTCGTACATGTACCTTGACAAGGAAGCCCCCCGCTACCAGACTGGTTTCGGCCTGTCCCTTGCTTTCGGTGCTTCAGGTGTGATTGTAGCTCTTCTGCTCGAGCTCAGCTACAAGTGGGGTAACAAGAGAAAGGCCCAGCTCACTGAGGAGGACATCCGAGCTCAGTATAGCGAGGAGCAGCTCCTCAAGCTTGGTGATAAGAGCCCGCTTTTCAAGTACACTTTGTAGTGAGAGTTTTGTGGTTAGAACAAGCAGGGCTATGAGTTGAGGTTGCAAAAGAGTCAAGCTGGTTCACGGTGTGCATTCGGAAGTGGCATTTGAACTAATCGCATCAGGATGCGGAAGGTAAAGAGACAACAAATAGCCTTAGTGAATGGAAGCCGTGAGTTGTCAAATCTCTGACCACCTGTGAAACATACTATGATATTGGAGTAAGCGTGTGAAACTGCGCCATAACGTTCTCACAAAGTGATCACGATGCGTTTTGTTTAGAGCCATTGTAACAGGGCAGAGTTCAATTTGGTCTGCCACATACATTGTGTTATGCAGTGCCAAAGCTGTCTCTTCCTTGAGTAAAAACTTAGACTGAGTTTTGTAGAGAGAATCAGCCTATGCCTAGCCTGCTTGGTCCATTGGTGGCTCAGACTCCAACTCACTTTTCCGTCTTCCTTTTCCGCCATCCTCCCCCAACTCCTCTCCAACTTTCCCCAATCGTACTACGAAATACAGGATAGGATCGAGAACCAACTTGGTTCAAACGTTGTATCAAGTAAGTAAGCTTGATAATGCCGTCAGTGAGGTGCCAAGTGCCATGTCTGCCCCTGTGGAGAGCTCCACCCTTACCAGAGCAGTGGAAATACACAGTCAGTGTAATCTGGTCAGTCAAGCAAGGCCAAGCCTGGCGTGAGCAATTGCGATAACAAGAATACAATAGTCGTTGAATGGTAGGTCTTGACGTGGAAGGTTTGTTTCAGCATGTGCTTGACTCGTCGGCTACAAGAACAGCTCAGGGCAAACCATTTGGCACAAGCGTTAGAAAGGCATATAAGGTTAATTATTCGATTCTTTTATTGTTTCAAGGGGTCGGGTCATGGTTTAGTCTATTCTATTTCTTTCCGAACTTCTCCAGGTTCTCAGGGCCTGTTTCCCGAGCCACCTTTTTAACCTCATCCTCTCCCAGCTCTTGGAAGATGTCAAATCCCCACCGTGTCTGCCAGTTGTATCGCTTATTTCTCTCAAGACCATTCAGCTCCTCAAATGCATCTTGAGGAAGCTCCTTGACTTGAATATTTGACTCGATACGGCTGGGGGTTACGCTCTTTGGTAGCACAACAGATCCTCGCTGAACTCCCCACGAATACAGGACCTGGCCGATATCCAAGCCCAGCTTCTCGCCGAGCTTGGCAACCAGAGGGTCATCGACCGTACGAGCCTCACCCGTCTGGTTGTTGCCCAGAGGGGAGTACGCGGCGATTTGGATGCCCTTTGACTTGCAGTAGTTGAAGAGCTCGGGCTGTTGTAGGTAGGGGTGGGCCTCAATCTGGTTGACTGCTGGAACGATCTTGGTCTTGGACAGAAGGCTGTCAAGACGGTCTTTGGTGAAGTTTGATACACCGATGGCTCGGACCTTACCCGTGTCGAGCAATTTCTCCATGGCGCCGTATGTCACGGCCGGGTCAATATCGGCCAGCTGGAAGACACCATCTGAGTCGATGGGGAACCAATCGTCACCAGACTTGAATGCCCTGCGAAAGGGTTAGATTCTCAAAGTCTCTAGTAGAGTAAGAGAGGTGAACTTACACAGGCCAGTGCATGAGGAAAAGGTCGAGATAATCAGTGCCAAGGTCCTTCAATGTCTTGTCGAGGCCCTTCTCTACATCTTCGGGGGCATGCTTGGTGTTCCATAGCTTTCCAGTGATGAAGATCTCTGAGCGGGGTACACCGCTCTTGCGGATGCCATCACCAACTTCGACCTCGTTGCGGTAGATGGAGGCGCAGTCAATGTGACGATAACCGCTGCGCAGAGCAATCTCGACGGCCTTTTCGACCTGGCCGGGGGGAGCCTGCCAGGTTCCGAAGCCAACGGCCGGAATCTTGGCGCCGGTGTTGAGGGTGAAGTGGGTTTCGAGAGGCATGATGGATGAGGGGAGACGGATATTCGGGTGAGGATGTGAATAGGTGGTGAGCTGCAGGATGAGAGCTTGGGCATTGGAGGCTCGCAGGGGTCTATAAAAGGATAGATCTGTGGAATAAAATCCGTGGACTGCAAAGTGGCGGATTTCCGACTATGAGGTCTTTTGGTGGAGGCGGATTAATATCCGCGGGTGCTGTGTCATGCGTGCTGTGGGTAAACAACCCCGGTAGTCTTTTGAGGATTTGGCGTAAAGACGGATGCGTTTAGAACAAAAATAGGTAATTCATCTATGTCAAGAAAAAACATGTAATGCCGCAATTACTGGTAGGGGTGGACTCTTGTCCAAGTTGCAATGTGAATCCATCCTTAGAGGATGATGCAAGAGTTGTGCAAGTCCTGCTCAACAGACGTTCCTTCGTCTGTTAAGGATCCACTGGTTACCTTTGCTTGGTTGTACTCTTCTTCTAATTTCAAGAGTCGCTTCTTCATATCCAAAGCTTCCTCTAGATAATCTGCTCCTTCGAAATCCTTCTCATAATCCAGAATGAGGGCTTCAAGTTCTGAAATACGGTAAAAATCCGTATTGGCTGCCCAGACTGGTTTGAGACACTCGGGCACCCCGGCAGCCCCTAGTGGCCGGATGGTGCTGAAGTAGCTTGTCAATAGGATAGCCTCGTCGGTAAAGTTGTGTGCATCTGTGGCGTAGGATGGGCTCGAGTCGAAGATATTCAGGACGCGATTCAAGATGGACCCCAGCGCTAAAACAGCCCCGTAAGAGGTCCCATATGAGCAGAAAACCGTCCAAGAATTCTGTGGTGCTGATGGCGTTCGCGCAAGCATGAGTGCATGTTGGATAAAGCCACGGATGGTAGGTCTTTCGAGCTGGAGCAACTTGTACATACACAATAGCTGGTACAAATGCTTCTGCGGTTCGCGGAGATAGAAGGCGGCTTCTGCTAGCGTTCCAACTTGCACTGTCATGAAGGTAATTCCCTTATGGTATTTTATAGGGCGCAGGTTGTCGTTGAGGTTGGAGAGTGCATCCCACAGCCAAGGGCCTACTTGAATGTCTGGATCTACTAAACATTGCCAAATCTACCAACGAGTCAGCGATCACTTTTCGGTCAAGGTAGGTTGTTTCTTAGGCCCTACTTACCACTTGGTAGCAGAATTGAAAAAGCTGTTGGGGTGAAAAGTTGCCCAGTTTTCTCTCCGAAACGGCATCTCGGAGCATGTGTACGAGCATGGCGCGGTGCTTCTCGGCGTGTTTGCGATCGATCCATATCTACGACATCATGTTAGCATTATCCTTGAATTTACCTTTATATACTTACTTGGCATAAGTACATGGTTGAAACAGTTTGGATCTTGGTCTCCAGGGATCGACGATGGTCTTGTAACGTGCCTCTGAGAGCGTTCAGTGCGGCACCATACTGTTCCATAGAGCTGAGTTTCGACTGTTTGAGTCGTAGCGCGTTATACGAGGCAATGAGAGCTGACACGGATGCGTCCAGTGCCGGATCAGATCCGATGCGTGCAGGTGTCTCAAATATGTAGTTACCAGCAAGATTGCCAACGTCGTATCTCACATCGTTGACGCCGAGGATGTAGACAAAAGCTGACCTTGTTCGGGTCATCTCATTGCTCGGGCTACGCTTTGGGCTTTGACTTCTAGCGTTGGTGTTTGGATTACCGCCGCTGGTAGAAGTTGTCGCTTTACTCTTTTGCTTGGATGGCTGGCCCTGGAAGGATTGCTCCTTGAACATCCAGCGCTTGGTGCCACTCCCGACGCACTTGATCTTCAGACGTTTACACCGCCCGCAGTCTGGCTTTACTTCATCACACTGTGTAAGAGTTAAATAGCTTAGTTTAGGTTGTCCTGCATGGTAGAAACCCCTGTAACTGCACGTGCTTCGGCAGAGTTGCCTCATCACTGACCTTTTTCTTTTGCCTCCTGCATGCCTCACAGCCCGTGCTAGACGGAGTTCCTGCCATGATGCGTCAATTCGGGAGATGCCGGGTGTTTTGATAAAAAGACAGACACAAGATGGTTACATCAATTCGTCATGGGTCGGTGTCTTCAGGATGAGGTTCGATCATTGAGATGCAAGGGCTAAGTCTTGCTCTAAATATGCTGACAAAGACTTCAAGAGCCAATCAACTGCATTGAGAATTGTTTTAGTACTTGGCACGTTTCCCCCGCTTTCTCTGCTCTCGTCAGCTCTCAGGCACGTGTAAGCGATTTGCCAAGCCCTTGAAAAGCACCACCCCGATCAACTCAGCCACTTCACGTCGAGACTTACCTTGCACTCCATTAATGAGCACAACCGGTGATCAGATCAGGCCGGTAGTTACTGCTCCCTCGTCTATCAACTTTCTATGCAAGATCATGTCAAGCTGATCTGTTGCATCAAAGGGCATGGCGCTTCCTAAAGTCATGTATCATCGTTATCTGGATAGCACCACGAATAGGTAGATATGAGACAACGTACACTGCTTCGTTTCAGAAACTATGCGATGATCTCCTTCCTATCGCACTTTGATGGGTGGAGCAGTGGATACCGAAAGACGCGAGTAGGCAAGGTGGAGCATAGTAGCAATAGAGCGAAGACTTGAAAATTTGAGAGTTTCGTAGAGAGGCATGTATATTAAGTGTTGACAAGACCCTTATCAACTCCTAACTAAACCTCCACTAAGAACCAAGCACCATTTTCGTACTTCATACACAAGACTCTCCTACAGAAGCAAAACAAAACAAATGAAAACTGTGTTCTTTGGTGTGCCAGTTAAACTCTCTGCCTATGGCAAGAGACAATCATCGATCGTAATAAAAAACAAAGGAAACGTGAGGGCAAGTTGCGCATAAATACTCCATCTCGTAAGCATCATCATCAGATCATAGTTATCATGCAAACCCAACAACAAAGTCCAGGCTTTGGCCTGGTGTGCACTTAGTGCCCGCCGCCAATGGCATGACGACTGACCAGGTACCAGAGGCACATCGCTGGAATGCTGTGCCCTGATTGACGCAGTTCCACAGTCCCTCTGGCTTGCAAGCTGTGCCGGGAGCAACAACACCGGTAACGGCCTTGGTGGGTGTTGGCGTGGGTGTTGTCTTGCGAGTTGTAGTGGTCTTGAGGGTTGAAACAGTAATGAATACACCACCAGGCCTACAGTCATCGATGTTAGAGCAGCCAGTTATCTCATTTGAAGGTATTACGTACTTTGAGGTAGTCTTGGTCGGAGGTTTGGTCGTCGTGGTCTTCTTTGTTGTCGAAACAACAGCCGGCTTAGTAGTAGTAGTGATCTGGGCTCCAGGACCAGCGGGGCACTGGCCGACCGGCGGCGCAGTATTGGAAGAGCTCACAGAGGTATCAGGTCCAGGGTTCGGGAACATGAGGTCTTTCGTCTCGGTCGTTCCGCAGCCATTTGCGACATTGGCAACAAACATGGCTGGGCGCTTGCTCATGGGCGTCGATGGCGTGCCGCTTCCAGCCTTGACGTTGATGGCAGCGCAGTTCATGTACATTTCGCGGTTGCCAATCCTGTTGAACCAGGTCCAGGCGAAGAGAGACACTCCGGCGGGTGTGTCGACTGGCAGGGTGAAGCCGAAGGTAGACGAAGGTGAAACAGGACAGTTGCCGATGTAAGACTTGATAACCTTCCACGTCTTGCCCTTGTCAAAAGAAAGAGAAGCTTGGCAGCTACCACCACCATGGTCTGCACCGCCAGCAATCGTCATGCTGTACTGTTGCCCAGCCTGCCAGGTCACGGTGGGCGCACCAGCCGCAGTACCCAAGAGGGATTGATAGCCCTTACAAGGAAAGTTGCTGCCATCAGCCGCAAGAGGAGAAGTCATGCTGTAGTCAATGTCCCCGCCAGCATTAGGGTTCTGTTTGCTCTTGAAGGGGGCAGGATAGGTCATCTCCATGTGCGCTTGGGCCAGGCCAGCTAGTCCCAGGACTGCAGTGAGAGCACCGAATGGCTTCATTGTGTTGCAAAGAGTCAAGTAAAGAGTGTTTCGGTTTGACAGAAGACACGAGCTTTTTGATAGCTGCGTGTTGAGATTGTAGTCGGTTTGGAGTGTTGGGAATTGTGATGAGAGATCGACAACAAGCGTGTCTCTTCATCATTCTTTATACACTTCCCATTTCCCACAAATCTTTCTCCCTCATGTCATATGAACAGCTGTTGTCCCCAAACTAGAGAGGATTGTGGGTTCCCTCCTGGCGTTGATGCAAGGCAGTGCGAGCTGGAACGAGCAAGACAGAAAATAACTCCAAGTTGTCAGCCCAGCCACAAGATGGAGTGAATTACGGGGATGAGAATCAGGATTCAACGGCGAAAGCAATCACGGGACGAAAAGGCGATGACATCTCTGTTACAGATGGTGCTGACTAGATGTGAGACAAAGGCTGGAGACAATGTCTACGGAGGCTGAACATGCCACCGAATGGCAATGGGCCCTTGTATTGTTGCCCAAGTTGCTCAGCAAGCACATTGGGGCCTAATGAGAAAATATACGTAACCAAAGATCTTAATTGTTCGTATTTCGGTCTTTTGGTGGGTTCAAGGTTGATGGTGGTTTATTGTGACAACGGAGTCGAAGCCCTGAAGTGATGGCCCAATCTTTACTCTCTGTCCATTTGCCTAGCATAAAGTCTTCAATCATTCCGACGATTGGCTTCAACAACCAAAGAAACTCGAGTGGCCCAAATGCAAGGGATGTCGAGTTTCCATTGTCTGCCTCACAATCCGATGATGCATTCGGTGACGTTGGCTGTTACAAGCCAAATCTGCAGCTGAGACAACGCCACCTGCCACAGGATGACCCAAGCTGCTAAGGGTCTTCCGGAGAGGGAAATTCCTCGCTACCAAGTTTTTGGAGAGAGAAGAAAAGCTTGCAATGGCTGGGGAAACTAATGTTGGATCTGCGAGGAATGCGAAAGGGATAAAAAGTCGACAAGGAGGCAGGTTCTTTAGCGAGGTACCAAGTACCTGGGTTAGTGGGTCGGCATCATTCCAGGCCGACTAGGCTACCCTACAGTATTCCCCGTCACAACAATGAACCGACGTGTCGAGTATTGAGCGTCATATTCTTAGTGCGGAACATGCAGTTTTAATTTTCTGGTAACTTTTGGTAGCAATCGGTAGTGAGAACTGTGTTATTGGAACGTGATGGTTCTCCTTTTCTGTTCCCTGTCCTGATAGGACGCTTTCAGAAAGAAGATTTGCTGAATCTGTTTAGTTTGACGCACAAGATAACCAAAACTCGTCGTGACTTTTCTTGAGCTGATTTCGGAAGCAACGTTCATACACAGAGTGAAATAACCGAATCTCGAAAGACATAAACGTGCCCAGATCTCGTGCACTCTCAGTTTAACTTCAATTAAGACAGTGGACGGGTCGGTCCAGAACCGAATCAATTTGTCTTGGCGCTGGATTGTTGTGACACTCGAAGAGGCGATTGAATGAAGATATGCTTATCGATAAGTTAGGTCATCCAAATTGAGTCTAGCCGCTAAGTTAAGATAAGACACTGCGCGACACAACCCTCGGCCCCATTCCTGGATCGCGCTGACGATCAGCACGAAATCGACGGAAGAACGGCACCGTAGTTCACCCACAGTCTCGCATCTGTCCAATCCCGCCCCGGCAATTACTCTGCTGTTTATCTGCGCTAGATCAGGTTGGGACATTCCCCGGTCGATTCGCAAACAGCTTCCACATGGGACGACGCGCAAAACACCATGGACCTTGATCCCTACCAACTTGCTGCCCCGTTATTCGCGGCACTGGTGGTACAGACCTAACCATATGGGGTCTTACAACCCACAATATGGGATGATGATCCAGTAGCTAGATAGCGAGGACACGGCTACTCCGTACCTGAAAACCCCTCAAAAGAATGGTCCTCTTACAGGCTGTACTCTTTTCATTCACAATTCTCAACAATGTCGGCTGCACCAGATTCACCAGCCGTAAGGCACTCAGAGGCGCGGGACCCTGACGACCACAAGGGCCAAGATGTCAGTACAGGCATTGTAGTCCCAGCGTTGGCCGAGGGCGACATGCCCACGACGACCAAGTGGGAGATTTGGTCGTGGTACGCATACTACATTGGCGCCAATGGGCTCGCCTTGTTCAACTTTGGGCCGACGGCTTTCCAGAATCTGCTTTCCCAGGCTGCGCCTGAGGATACTGGTCTTCTCATGTTCGCTGGTCGCGAGCGAGACGTCAACAGCATCGTCTTGCTTGCCAACGGCATGTCGTTTGCCATCCAGGCCGCACTGTTCCTTATTATCGGTGCTTACGCTGACTTTGGCACTGGTCGACGCTGGATCCTGCTCATCTGGTCCATCATCGCTTACGGCATCGGCTTTGGTTGGCTGGGTGTCCATGACCCGAGCAAATGGCAGATCGCTACGGGATTGTACATCGTGGGACTTATCGCATACCAGCTGACTCTCACTTACTGGACCGCCGCCTTTCCATCTCTCGCCAGGAACACACCCCAGCTGAAAGAGGCTGCGGAGCAGTACCAGGCTGGAGAGATCACCCAACAGGAGATGGATCGCAAGGACGAAGTTGAAAGAAGCCGGCTCAGCAACGTTGGCTTCTATGTTCAGTCTGTCGGAGAGGTCTTCATCCTTGCTATTATCGTGGGCATCATGTTCGGAGTCAAGGTTGACGCGAGCCCTAGCAACAACAACTGGGGCTTGTCGGTGCTTATTGCCTTTGCCACTGCTTGTTGGGTTGTTCTCTCGATCCCGTGGTTCATCATGGAGAAGAAGCGTCCAGGGATGAAGGTTCCTGACCACTTGAACATGGTGACGGTGGGCCTGTGGCAGCTCAAGGAGGCACTGACTCAGATCTGGCATCTGAAGCAAAGCTTGATTTACCTTGCTGGATATTTCCTCCTCGGCGACTCCCTCAACACAACTGTTACGGTTATTGCAACTCTCCAGAACCAGGTTGTCAGCTACGACACGCTGACTCTGACATACCTCCTTATTGTCGGCATTGTTGCCCAAGGCATTGGTATTGGTACTTTTTGGCTAATTCAGAAACGATTCAATCTCAGCGCCAAGGCCATGTTCAATGCAGTCATGGTATCGATCATTCTCCTGGATGGCTGGGGTATGATTGGCAACTGGACGGACAAGTTTGGATTCAAGAACGTCTGGGAGGTTTGGCTGTACCAGGCCTTCTACGGCTTGTTCGTGTGCCCTTGGTACAGTTATTCCCAGATCATGATCAGCTCTGTTACGCCGCGAGGACATGAATTCCTATTCTTTTCCGTCTTCAACATCATCGGCAAGGCGTCGAGTTTCATCGGCCCTCTCATCAGCAGTGCTATCATCGATGCCTCTCCAGGTGGCAATAACGATAGCGCTCCCTTCTACTTTCTATTTGCACTGAGTCTGGTCAGTGCTGTTGGCATTTGGGTGTTTCTGGATTTGGAGAAGAGTGCGAGGGAACAGGAGGCTTATATTATCCAAGAGAGGATTAAAATGGGAGAGGAGACAGACAACAGCGTCGCCGCCTGAGTGCTGCTGCTACCAGATAACTTTTGGAATCGTTCAAAATGATATAATATCGTTGTGGGCCCTTCTGTCGGCGTCGTTTGGGACGAGCTGCAAGGGTAGCGGTTAGGGTTTCTCAAAGCCCTCCTCCACGTGGACATTTTCCATATGAAATACTTGATGAAAAAGTGACTAAACGCCCTTACTTGGACACAATGTATATGCAGTGAATGGCTAACTGTTTAATTGCAGCACATGAGCCCTCAACCAATTTAGGAATTGCTAGCATGGCTAAGACACACCGTCCTTTACCATGCGATCTCGAACTGCCAGAGGCCAGAATGTTTTCATATACTCCTGCACTCCCATAGGCTGCACCTCTGGACATAGTTGATTAACAACGGGCCTCAAAACCGTTTCATCGTCGAGGTCCCGAATATATGCAAGCTTGAACTCTGCCCACATCTTCCCCATGTAGTCGTCCGGCGGAAGCTCTTGTATCCTCTTCTCGAGATCCGCCCGTTTGACCAGATCTACGTGGAACTTGAAACCGGTGGCGTTCTCTGCATGTGAAAGAAGCTCGCCCATAGTCAGGGTATCGCCAGCCATGCTCATATCCTCCTCCCACTTTGGCAACTCGAGAGATGCCACAAAGAATCGGCCCACGTCTCTCATAGTTGTCATGGTAATTCGAGGCCAAGAGCCATCGTCCTTGACTGGAAGTTCAGCGATTGCGTTGCGCAATCCAATCAAAAAGGCACCCGAGCCATCTTTGAGGTCTCCCTGCCTCAACAAGCCCTGGCAAGCCTCGTCCTCGCCAGCCATGTAGCCATTTCCTGCTGTCAGCTGTTGTAGGGCGGATTTGTCATCTAGCTCCGAAGGGATTGGGTAGATTCCATGACCGATGTAGTTCATATAAGATCCTTGGTTGAATCGTGCGCATTCGATCTCCCCCTTGTGCTTTAGACATTCGTCCCAGACGCCCTCGAACAACCATTTTGTAGATTCGATGTTAATCTCCCCCTTTGGCCCGAAGACCCACTGAGACGGCGCAAAGCGATTACAGCCCTCCTGAACCGCAGCACGCAGTAGATTCTTCTGTATCTGTGTCTGTGTTCCATCTATGGTCGATGTAACCGAGACGACCGTGTGAACGCCTTTCAAGGCCTTTGCCAAGGACTCAATGGAGAGATAATCAACGGCACGGACTTGTGTTCGTACACCGTTTTGGTCGATAGCACGGAGCCAGAGAGGTATGTGGTTATTTCGAGAGAGAATGACTGCGTTCCAAAGGTTGTGGCGTTGAGAAGAGAGGAGAGCAGTGACGATAGCTCGACCGAGACTGGCGGAGGTCCCACCGGCAATGGCGAGGGTGGGCATTTTTCCAAGTTAAGTGATTCCTTCGAGCGAAGCAAACAGGTTTATTTCACGAATAATGCGTTAAATAATCGAGAAAGGGGTTTGATGCATTGGTTAATTTGGAACTGAACTCCGGAAAGCATTTATACTGTAAAACTCAAGCCCGGATGCCGCGGGTTCCGCCCGCGGGACCCGTGTTGCTGAGAAATACGAGTCGAGTGTATGTAATTTGATCCGATGCTAGCGAAGCGTTAAGCTTAGGCGTAAAGCTCATGACGCAATAGTCTGAAATGCATTCTCCAGTACCTGATAAGAAGAGTTCTTGCTCCCGCTACTTTTGAAAGGACAATTCTGCGAAACGTAATCTCCGAGTGCCCTAAGTTGTGTTGACAAGTAGCCTATCCTACTGTATTGCCGTCCTTAAGTCGTCATGAGAGCATTAAAGTGTCGCAAATAGAGGTACTAGTAATTGCTTTCGTAATCATTTCAATGATTCCTGTTCGATTTAAGCTTCTAGGAATTCCGGGGCTTCGAGAGAACAGAGAAGTTTTCAACCTGCATTGGAGAGATACTTACTATTGTTTTATTTAACTAAAGGTGGAAGCTCATACATATTGCACCAGTCCGGGAGCTAAGGGATTTGCTCTGGCAGCTAGAACCTGAACTGTCGCCAAGTCGGAAAATACCCTCCCCGCTGGGAGCTATTTCAACTAGGATGATGGTCTATACCTACCTCTACGCAGGTTCGGTGTTTTAAATATCGGTATCACCGGGGAGGAGTATAATTAAGATAGCAGTTGCTTGGCTGTAGCTTATTTGGCCTGGCTTTACTTAAATAATACTCCTAACATCAAGGACGTCGCTGATAGCGTCAAGCTAATGGTTTCATAGGATAACATTGAACAGTCTCTTTTGAGATGGAAGCCAAAGAATCGAGTCTCGGATAAATAAACCTTGGAATCAAAGCTAATGGCCCGGCGAAGACACACTTCAAGACCGTTAGAGCTATTGGTCTCTACGAAGGCACTCTCCTACAGCCTGACTACGAAAGGCTAGCTAAAGCTGCCTTTCCACTATCACCGTCAAAGACGAAGAAATCGCGCAAGTTTGCCTCAACTGACAAGTCACCCGTGGAAAATTTAGGTATCACTTCTCCTATATTGTTTCGTGGGTGCGAGATCGTGGGCCAAGTTGCATCCGGACCGGAGCGGCGATGGAGACCCGTGCGGTTCCGCAATATGACATCTTCGGCAACACATATTACCAGAATTTGACGAATTCACTCAGATCTTTCGATTCGCCAAGACAAGAACGAAGGTATTCAGATGAGATTCTCCTAGACTGGCTTAAATCAACCAAGCGTTCCAAGAGAAACCCATCCATGAAACTGTCTTGACTAATCTCAAATACCCCAAAACAGACGTCTTGAGGGCCTAAACTGGGTTTTTCGTGGGGATTTTAACGTATCCACGTACAGTTGATATCGATAAAACAGTGATCCCGGTTTCCACCAACAGGACAATTTGGTGTGGAGTACATCTTGCATAGTCCCGTGCTATTGCTTTGATCACAGTTATCTGAGAGTCAAGCCTTCGAGGCATGGCCATCCTTGCCTGACAACGGTGTCCGTGCATGAAATTTGGTCATGCGACTCTTGGCCCTTCGGGTGCAGTATCTGAACTAGGAAACATGACGGCCCGAGTAAGAATATGAGTCTGAATCGAGATCCAGCTGAGACAAGTTTCGTGGCTATGGTAGGTACAAGGACAGGGTGGGCTAAACGATATGGCTAAGCCAGTCGTCGCTCGAGATCTGGCATGCTAGAACCCATCCCCAAAAGCAATATAGTAGCTGTTCAGTTCTGTATACGGTATTGTACACAGACATCTTGTTAATTGCGAGCACTAGTTGCACGCTCTAACCTAAAGTTTAAACCTACGTCTATCCCGAGGCTCCTTGGCACCCTTGGCATCTTCTAGAATCATGTGTGCTCCTTTCTCAGCAATGGCATAGATGGTAGCCTGCACGTGGGCGCTGACCTGAAGCGGCATGACGCTCGCATCAACGACTCTCAGGCCCTTGACCCCGTACACGCGTAGCCGCCCATCGACGACGCCGCCCCGGATGCCAGCGTGTCCACCCATGCCGCAGGTGCCTACAGGGTGCCAGTCGGTGATTGTATTCTGCACGATCCACTCCTTGAGAGTGTCCTCGCCGGCCATGGTTGAAGCCGAAGGCGAGGCTGGTGACCGGATGATGCTCGTGAGAGGCTCTGTGCGTGTGATCTTTTGTAGAAACCGGGCGCATTCCTTCATGACTTCCGCATCCAGGGCCCCGTGTGCACCACCGTAGTATTGCGGATCAATGCTGGGCTGGTCACGGGTGGAGCGAATGTGGATCGAGCCGACGGAAAAGGGATACTGAAGGATTTGCAGCATGGTTCCATACTTCTTCCCGTCCTCCCCCTGGAAGTAGGGGCTCCAGTTTCCAAGGTCAAAGATGTACTCGATCTGGCCTAGCCTGGCATCCCCGGTGAGACGTTGCTTCAGGATGGCCTTCTTGTTTGCATCGAAAGCTGTCAACTCGTCCGCTTTGGCACAAAGGTGGCCGAGAGTGTCGCCGGGTACAAAGTGGGAGAGGGGCACGTAGCAGAGGGAGCAGGGTAGTATTGTCAGGGGACCGGCCCTGTCGCGCGCATACTCCTCGCGGGCCGCGGCTGCGAGCTGCTCATCTCTCTGCAAATCATCTCGATTAGCGAGGCCGGGATCGACCTCAAAGATCATGGCCAGCACTGTTGTCACATATCAGGATTCCATCTCTACTCAAGATGACATATTGTAACCGGGATGCTTACTCAGGTGGTCCTGCAGGTTCTCTCCTACAGTCGGACTGTCCACTTTGACAGGTACGTTAGCTCGAGTCAGTACTTTGGGGTTGCCGATCCCGGAGAGCTCTAGGATCTGCGGCGACTTGATGCTGCCCGCCGAGAGGATGATTTCGCGAGAGGCTGAGACGATGTGATCCCTGCCCTGGCGCGTGAATCTTACACCGGTGGCCACCCATTGACCGTCGTCATCCTCGAGTACAACCTCGGTAACAGTGGCCTCGGTGAGGATGTGCAGGTTAGTCAGGCTGGGCGAGCAGTAGTCGGTTGCAAAGGATCGCCGGGCGGTTCTGGGGTCTACGGCATTGACGCAGGTCCAGACGCCCACGTTTGAGCCCCCGACATGAGAGGCATTGGTCTCAACGCCAAGAGCATTGAGCGTAGGATGCCACAGCCGGTGTGATGGCGAGTAGTCGGTGGGATACGATACCTGGATGGGGCCGGACCGGCCGAATGTGTCGGCCTCGTGCGAGACGTTGTACTGGCCCTGCACCGAAGGGCTTGGCGGGTGGAATGTCTCAGACTTCTTGAAGAATGGGCTGTTGGAAGGGAGATCGTGGTCAGCCTGGCTTTCTCCCGCAGTGAGTGGTTAATGGAGAAGATGGCCTCACAGCAGATCGTCCCACCCCCACCCAGGATTCCCCAAAGATTCCCATGCATCGTAGTCATCCCTACTAGCGCGGTTCCAGGCCATGAAGTTGAGAGCGCTGGTC